>CM051369.1:5146059-5246059 GCA_028015245.1 Cardamine occulta
TCCGAGGTAATAGAAGAAAAGATACTTGAAAGGATTCCGATAGAGGATGTGGTAAGGTTCAAATCTATATGCAAGGAATGGTACGATCTCTTTAAGGGGAAGAGATTCATCTTCAAACACTTGAATCTCTCCCAGGAACGGTTCATTTGGATTTATCATGATAAGGTTGAAATCTTCAATCCGGTGACCCTTGATCTCTCATATCTACCAGGTCCGTCCGAGTTTCGTATGGATTTGACGGGCACCTCTTTTCAAACTATTTTTATGATTCACTGCGATGGATTATTGCTATGCCATGTTGTTAAAGGAAGGCTCCACCGCAAGCTTGCAATCTGGAATCCTGTTTTGAGCAGCCGAGCCAAATGGATTGAACCCTCGCATCCTTATATGATTGTTGGGATGCATTTGGTTTTGGGTACGACAGTGACAACAACTACAAGATTTTGAGGTTTGGAAACTTTGATACAGGTACGGAATTTGAGATATATGACCTCAAATATATGACCTCAAACTCTGGAGAGCCTTTCCCGCTGCTTTCGACTGGTCTCTGTTTGTGCCGTCCCAAATGTTGTCTATGAAGGGGAACATGTATTGGATTGCTGAAACCAGAAGTAATTCTGAACTCTTCATCCAAAGTTTCGACTTCTCCAGGGAGACAATCAAGCCCATATTTTCTTCTTTTCCCGTTAAGGTTAGTGTTGATCTTCTTGATATAGTAGTCTTGTCAGGTTTCATAGAAGATAGGCTTTCTTTATTACATCAACACCCCCCAAGGGAGATCAAGATCGAGGTGTGGGTCACTAACAAGGTGACCGATGCTCTTGTCTCATGGACTAAGTATTTTAATGTGACTCGCCCTGATCTCCCTAGATTTCATTCCACTCCCGCCTCTCGCGGTAATCCCACATACTTCATCCACAAGAGCAATGGTATAATGTTATGGTGCGATAAACTTTTACAAGAGGAGGAGGAGGATGGTTATGCCTGTGCCTGCTTTTACGAAACTGCTGAGGGTGAGATCAAGAAACAAGTTGAGACACAACCACCGCATGTAAGTGATAGAGTTTCCTCACCTTGTTGTTGTGCCTGTGTTTACGTTCCAAGTCTGGTTCCAGTTCCAGAGTAATGAGGCAAGAGAGACACTTAAAAGAGGCTCTGTGAGTGTTTGTTCTGGCATGAGAGTTTATGTATTTTCTTAAGCTTTGTTTTGGTCTTTGTTTTGTTATTCTTATCTTTGATATGCTGAATTCTAAAACTATGATGATACTTGTGCACTTTTATTTATATTATTAAATGTTTCAGAAATTAGATTCTTACACTCATTACATTACACACTAGTTGATAAGTCTTTCTAGTTAGCTGTAATTTGGGCTTGTTTCATATAAGATCAGATCATACCTGAACCGGAATCATCTTCACACTTGGGTTTAGCCTTTACCAAAAGCCAACCTTGAGTTAACTTACTGATGGAATCTTAATGGACAAGAAAAGACTGAACTTGATCAAATATTGTAATCCAAAATCCGATCCTATGTTCAACAAACATACTGCTACAAGAAAGCATGTTGTATCTTGTTAAAAGGAAACGAAAAAATCATTCCAGAAAACTCTTTGTTCATGGCTTCTACTATGGTAACAGAGCTTTTCTTCCGCTAGATCCGGTGATTTCACTTTCGATTTCTTCAAAATTTTCTTTTTTTTTCTTTGTTTTTTCATTTGCTGATGATGGGGATGATGACGCCTAGGGGTCATCTTCTCCGCAACAATTGGTGAACGTGTTAGAGTCTGAAGAGCAAGATTTTTCTTCTAAATTGGAGTCTCGACTATGAAATATTGTGTTTCTTTTTTTTAAGTTTGAATTTTTTTTCATCTGATAATTCATTGTTAATAAAGGATGGAGTTTTACAAACACACAAGGATAACCAATGATCCAGCCACAAGCCGAATACAAAGGAAATTCAGAGTCTAAAGCCCTAAGAAGGAAACCAAATAAAACCTAGACAAAGTTTAAGGATTAGTCGGAAAAAGGTAGGGAAAAACATGATTTAAATAATCTTGTTCTCCAAGTTATACTTCCTCTTCAAGTATTATACTCCTATATATATTCTCTATTATTCATGGAATAAGACACACAATTCTCTCTTCTCTTTCTTTCTACAGTAGGAGCTTTTACCTCTGATACCGATGATACAAACACGGAAATCCACCCAATGATTTAATCAATGGAAGCAAAGGTTCGAAGCTAGAGTGGTCGGATGGATGAAGGTAGCGATGGAGATGGGAATTTTGTTGTTGAATCAACAACAAACGCACGAATTAAACAACCTGAATCCACAAGTTATTCAGCCCGCAAATCACACAAGAGAAGTGAATCCACACTTGACTTGAAATGACAAAACACAATTCTTTGTAAAACAAACTTAACGTTTATTGAGATAATTTATAAAATGATGGGTCCATACAAATGAAAACTAAGGTGAACGTATATAGAGGCTCATACAAACGGTCATAAGCTCTAAAGAAGTAAAGAAATTGCATCAATTAAATAAAAAGAGCCGTTGCACATTAAAGGGTGGTCCATGGCCGAAATAGGAAACTCTTGATTCTCTTGATTCTCTTGAACCTTGATAGCTTGGGTGAGTAGTGGTGCTGTCTAGGGATGTCCAGGTACACTGAATGTTTCTTTAGAAGGCGTCCAAAATGATCAGAATAGAGCCGTTGTGATTTGATCTCAATTGGCTAAAAAAAAAGGGCAAGTCTTGGGTCTGTGGGTTCCCATGTGGTAAGGCACAGCTTGGCTCATGTGAGGACGTGGTAAATAAGCTCTCCTGGTTTCCATATATGTAAAACCTCTATAAATTAATAATATTGGGATCGAAAAATTTTATTAATTTATAGAGGGTATTAATTTATCGATATAGAGAATTTTCCCGAATTTCAGAAAAAAAATTCTTCTAAAAGAAGAAAAATGAAAAAAATACTTTGATATTTTTAGATACATTTACACATTAGGAAATAATCATTACATACAAAATTTTAATAATTTTTGATGAAATTTGAGAAGATAGTATCATATATTTTTGATATTTTATGAAACAAATAGAGGTAAACTCCAACAAAATTATAAATTTACGAATAAAAAAATAACACTATAATCATATTTCACTAAAATATCTTATTTATATACAATAAATTAAAAGGTAAAGATCAGTGAGAAGAAGAAGAAGAAGCAACGATGAAGAGGAAAAAAGAAGAAGTCGTGAAACGACAAGTCAACAACAAGAAGGAGAAGACCAAAGTCAACAAAAGAAAGAATTGGGCTTTGTGTTTTGTTGTGGGCTATCGAATTCATAAGACCCAAAAGGAAGTGTGTTGTATTGGTTAAGGACAAAGACTACTAAGATGCAGTAGTTGAGAGTTGTTGGTTTTTTGCTTGTGTAAGAGAGCCTACGTCTAGAGGCATGGTGCAAGTGTATGTGTAATTAGTAGCAGAAACTACTATAAGTTGTGTGTGTGTGAGATGTAAGAAGTATCCTTGGATCGGAGTAAAAAGATGTAGAAGATTAATGTTTTTCTCTCTTCTATTTTACTAAAAGTTAGTGTCTTTGTGCTTAGAACAAGATACTAAACAAAAGCATAAGAGAGTGAGAGATGAGAGCTAACCTCTAAGAGAGAAATAGAGGTTAGATGTGAGTAGTTCAACATGGTATCAGAGCTTATATGTTCTTGGAGCCTGTCCAAGATATAAGCGAAGAAGAGATGGAGACAGCCAT
The DNA here is from genome assembly GCA_028015245.1 of Cardamine occulta. Taxonomy (NCBI): domain Eukaryota; kingdom Viridiplantae; phylum Streptophyta; class Magnoliopsida; order Brassicales; family Brassicaceae; genus Cardamine; species Cardamine occulta. The sequence goes on from CM051369.1 coordinate 5,149,833, forward strand.
CAAAACTGAAGAAGTGAAGAACTGGACGTAAGAAGAAAACGGCAAAGAAGAGAAAGAAGAAGAAGAGAAGGAGGAGAAAAAGAACCTCCAAATGAAGACCTTGCAGCTACTGAAATGGAAGAGTCCATGGAAGCGGCTGCTGAGGGAGATAAAGAGAAGGAGCCTGCACAAGAAACAAATGTGTAAGGCTAAAAGACAAAGTAAAAGAAAAAGAAGAGCAAACCACTATCGGAGAAGGAGGGAAGGAAACGTGGTGGTGACAAGAGAGAGCACCATAAAACCTTCACAGGCGCATCCACATGGCCATACCTCCAAGAGCACCCAAGAAGACAAGGAGATCTCTGGAAGAAGCTATGGAGATAGTGCGGAGGTGGAGACAGGATTGTGGAGGAGATTTCTGTCCTTAATTCGACAAGTCTCGGTGAAGCTTGAAAATGCTTGTTGAAGTTGAGAATCCATGTGATTCTTCAATCTGAAACAAGAAAAAGATATGAGAAGGCAGTCTAAAGTTGGCCTTAAAAGAGACGGCAAAGATGAAGAAAAAGAAAAGAGAGGGAGCAGCTCAAAGTGAGAGATGAGCTAAGCTCTACAACAATGAAGAGAGTAATACCTTGAGTGGACCTAAGCTCAAGGCAAAAGCTTGAGATCTTGAGTGGACTTGAGCTCAAGTCAAGAGGGAGAAGAAGCCTGCAGCAAAAGAAGCTGAGGCAAAGAAGGAAGAAGGCATCAATGCAAGTTTGGTTGCAGCCTCCAAGATGAAATGTAGGCAATGAAGCCTTGCGTCGAAGAGGAAGCAACTAAGGTGGCAGCAATGGTGTCAAGAAGCTCCAGTTTATGTAAATTTACATAAGATTTTCAAAAAAAAAAGTTATCTTATTAATTATCGAAATGTGTTAGTTATTACATTGGCCCAACTTGGGACTAGAGAAATTTATTAATTTATTGAAGTTATTAATTTGGTAAGGTATAGCTTGGCTCACGTGAGGACGAATCCAGCTGGTAAATAAGCTCTCCTGGTTTCCATATATAGCTCTGGAAAGGCGCACAAGGGATGAGAGATGCAACTTTCCATATATGGCACCAAACTGACCTGTTATGGAAAATAGGTGATATCTTCATGTTCCGGTGGGCTTTTCTTCATATTTTTATCTTGTTGGATCCAAGAGAGACCAATAAAATACTCCATGTAGTTTTGGGTCTAGAATACCGATGATGTGAGATGTGCTGAACGTTTTCTGGCCATAAGCGTAATCGAGCAAGAAACCAGTCCACCGTCTTGAAAACTCAACTCCGGTCAGTTCTGGGATGCTATGGATCGAATTCCACTTTGTCGTGAGTCTATGATCAGTTACGTTTCTGGAGAAAGTCAGTTTGTTGCCGAACTCCATCTGGTCGATTTGATATGCTCCTTCAAAGGTACATATGTCCTTGTCGTGTCGTATACAGCTTGAATGGTATGCTTGATGGAGCTCTAGTTCAGCTAATGGTGTGATTCTTACATCAAATAAACGTCACCATATTAGGAAATTCACCGGTGACGGGATCACACTTATTGATATAAGAAACAAATTATTAATATTAAATTAATAATTATATGTCAAATGGAATTCTTATATAACAAAATAGAATCAACTTACCCTTTTAATCGGTTTGCGGACGTAAGGCATTGCCCCACAAGTGTGTTTGGCACTAACATTCAGACCAAACATATCCACAAACTTTCTATAGAAACTGGTGGTGCTGGAGCTCATAAGAAAATGGGAGAAATGATCGCATGAATGACAGAGACAAAGCACAACGTTAATCACAAGCACGTCCACTTAAAAAATCCAGAGAGTAGAACATAAACCTCTGCTCAAGATAATATTGAAATTAGATATTATTCTTGTCTTCGACATGCTGAATTCAAAAACTATGACGATACTTGTGCACTTCTATTTATATTATTAAATGTTTCAGCAATTAGATTCTTACACTCATTACATTACACACTAGTTGATAAGTCTTTCTAGTTAGCTGTAATTTGGGCTTGTTTCATATAAGTTCAGATCATACCTGAACCGGACTCATCTTCAAACTTGCTTTAGCGTTTACCAAAAGCAAACCTTGAGTTAACTTACTGATGGAATCTTACTGGACAATAAAAGAATGAAATTGATCAAATATTGTAATGCAAAATCCAATCCTATGATCAACAAATATACAACTACAAGTTAATAAATGATTGCCCTATTCATCTATCATTTTCTGAGAGTTCACCTTTTATCTTATTTGAATTTTAAACCGTTTTTAGTTATTTCCCGCTTTTAATTCATTTGAAATTTGGTTTTTAAAACAAACTTTTATTTGCTTAGATTGAAATTGAAAACCCATTTTTAGAGATTTTTCTTAACGTCTTTTGAGTTCTAAGAAGACCTTGTTTTGGAATCACTTGAAAGGCTTTGATCTCATCGAGTGGTTCGCCTAATTCTTGATCCTTATCTAGAAATCATTGAAAAGGAAGTAACATATCTGATCTGAATCGACACAAATGAACAATCTCAGGTCAAAACCTAAACAAAATTTGGGAAACTATAGCAGAGGTTAACGAACCTCAGTGACTGGATTAAACCACCGGAGACGGAAACGTGGAAATCGAGATCATTGGAGACGGAGATTTTTGAGCAAATAGCAATCATTGGGGAAAGAAAATCGCAAAGAGGGGCTGATTTTTTTGTCTCTCTCTCGTCAGCTTTAAGTTTAGGTTTTTTCACTAACCCCAAACTTAGGTAAGGGTAATTTATTACTACTAACTATTGAATAGTAGTATTCTTGAAAATGGTCAGCGTGGAGTGGTAGAAATTAATACATACATTTATTTCTAATAATTTTATATGTAAAATTTAGTAATGTTTAATTATTTATATGAAACTAAATACATTGCCAAATCACAAATTTTACGGAAAATTACAAAATTATGTTTTTAGTGAGAAATTGAACAATATCTTTTTCAAACATAGTGGAATCATTTTAGGCAGAAATTGCATAATTACACTTTAAAATTTACTTATTTATAATGATGAATATTTTCCAAATTTTTGCTGTTTTAATATGTTAATAACAAAATTAAAATATTATAATATAAAATTGTATTGTAAATTAATTTATTCAAATAGGATAAAATATATATATGCAAATAGCTCACTTCTAATTAAAAATGATGTCTACTTTTTCCTTAAAAATATTTTCAAATACATCACCTATATCACGAGCTTGAAGATGAGGCTGGGCTTGTAGGAAACTCGACAATGAATTTTCCTTTAGCTAAGACGTTATCTGCGACGTGTTAACTGTTTATTGTTGCGTGAGCCTAGTGTTGATGTGATCATGGAGAACAATCAAATGCAGCATGAACCTGAGGAGAGCATACATGGAGTTGAAGATTTATTGGTTGTACCAAGTGGACCTATACCAAGAGCAAGAGCCAAGGCACTTCAGAATTCAATCCATGGACTTCTCACTCAAGTGCACAATCATCAAGCATCTAAGGATTTTACAAAGTACATTGGATATCAGAATATGCTGATGGCAACACCTTCTCAAATGGATTAACAAAGAGGGTGATCCATTTGTACTCTTTTTCCTAACCTTTGGGTTTTTTCCAATGGGTTTTTCCCAATGGGTTTTTCCAAAGGAAGGTTTTAATGAGACAAATTGGATCACTTGTTCATCAAGTCCATAAGAGAACTTATCCAAAGCCCACAAAATGTCTCTTGGCCCAAAAATGAAGATCCATTTCGTGGAAATGAAGTACAAGAAATACAAGAAGTACAAGAGATATTTTATTTTCTTTTATTTTAAGTTTTTCTTTATTTTCAGCAATTAATATTGCTTAGATATTTTCTACCCTTTCTTGTGCTATATAAGCACGCCTAGACCATCACAAATAATCATTCAACTTTCTTTTCAACATATTTTAGAGTGAATCTCTTTTGTTTTTTTAGAACTTTCGATTGCTTGGTGTGTAATATCCAACAATCAAACCTTGTCTTGTCTAGGTGTGTCATATCTTAGGAGACATTGAGGTATATCAAGAGCCTTCCGCAACTCTTGTGTGACCATTCGATCCATCATCTATCCATCTATCCTTTTCCACAACTCGAAAGTGTCGAATCCTTGGGAGGATCACATCAAGTGTGGACTTAAAATGTACCTTATATTTGCTCTGTATATGTGTTTTAATAAAATGGACGACAAAAAAAAACATTAGTATATATTATTGTTCTACAAGGTCGCAGAGTTATTTTTGTAATAAATAGAAACTATGGGTTATTAAAACTAGTCTTTCCATGATCAACTTAAATTTTTTGTTAAATACTTAAAAATGCTTTCTCGCAACGAAGGAACTCAGAGAGTGAACGACAAAAGGATAAAAGAAACAATTTTTTCCGTTAATGATAAAAGACGCAATCGTAAAAGACGAAATCAGTAAACTCAAAAGTCGTACAAAGCCCTTCTTGTGCTTTAAAGAATATAGTCGGAATATAGTTGAAAAATTCAAAATTTTAACGGCTACAAAATTTTGAAAAATTTCCGACCAAATTCCGATGAATTTTCCGACCAAGGACACCCAATTCCAACTAAGTTTCTTAGACGGAAATGTCCGACCATTTTCCGACTATGACTCTTTTAGTCAGAATTTGGTCAGAATTATTCCGACTACATGCTTAGTCAGAAAAATTAGTTGGAAATGGCAGTGTTTTCTTGTAGTGTTCGTTCCATTGCTTTCACTACCGCATCTACTTCCTTTATCGCTTCAGCATCATCCCACTCAGACGAAAGTTCTCCACCCAGGTCTTGCATTGGGTACAATCCTGCTTCGGCTTCCTTCTCTGTCTTTAGTAACGTTTGAAAACCAAGCCTCATCAGCCCATTCTACCTCGAGTTCTTGCATTGCAATCGCTGGTTCCGCTGCATTCACCCCCTCTTGAGCCCGCTGCTGAGTCGGCTCAGCATCTTCACTATCTGCCAACTCCTTGAAAAACTGATAAAAATTACAAAGTAAACATATAATACTGTTCAAGAAATATTGAAATTTGTTAAAAGGTATTAATTTTTTTTGTACCTTGGCAAACTCGAAAAACCGAGGCAAATCCGACAAACATTTTTCTAAACTGCAAGCTTCCATATAGCCCCTTAACCACTTGGAGATAGCTGGTTTCTTTAGTACATCTTCGTAACACGAATCTTGGAAAACAATAACAAAGCAAAAGTCAGAATTACAAATTATTTATGTATTATATAGAAGATTAATCATGTTGAAACCTTAAAACTTACCCAAAAAGAGTATGGCACCATAATCACGAACATGTCTTAAAGCACGGAAGGCTTGTTGGCAGTACCAATCACTTCCAGTGATTGTTGAGAATTTATCATTGTATGTTTTCTTCAACTGAATTTTAATATCTTTCCTGCCAAAAAAAGAAAAAAATTAATTCTGAGTGATTTAAAAGTTGAATTGGAGTTGAAAAAAGTCTAAAGGATGAATGAGTCTTACGTGTCTAAAAATGGAATACCAATAATAATGACGGCTCTTGCACTCTCATCCGAGAAATCAATGCCTTCCGCAACTTTCCCTCTACATACTGCAAGTAATGTAGAGGCTCCTTCTCCGCATAAGGAGTCCTTATAATGTATCAGCACAGAATCAGTGTCTTCTGTTTTTCTTGGCTCTGAAACCAAAAACAGTTTATTGAGTGAGTGTTTCAAAGCAATAAGAAGACCAGAGAAGTGTCCTGTTCTCTTCGACCCTTTCCCAAAACTCATAAGTCATCCTCACATAAGATAAATTGTCTCACCAATAAGAAGTGTCCTGCTCAATTCGAGCCTTTCCCATTGTCCGGTTTGTTTCCAGCGATTGCAGAGTTCGATCATCAGCCAATAGCTCGAAAAGAAGACCAGAGAGCCATATGGTCCTTCATAGCAAAGTAGAGAATTGCGTTTTACAATACAGGAAAATAATGAATCCATCAAAAAGTAACAAATTTATAGGAAAAGAAAGAGCTTGAAGCAATGACTAAATGCCCAGTACCTAGAATATTTGTTTACTAGCATTTGCAAAACTTGCTTTTAGAAGTTCATTATCAGCATCTCTGAAGACTGCACGAGCACACACCTGAAACAAAGAGACTGTTCAATCATACAAGCAGCTGTGGAATATGTTGGCTAAGTGGAGAGCGTCTACAAGTACCTGCCAGTCATTAATCACATGTGAAGCCTCTAAACAAGTGCCAAAATTGATCCCAATCTCACGTGAGAAAGAAGTCATTGGTGACAAAGTACTATAATTCACAATCAAGAAACTCAAATTAAGCACAAGCATCATGCAAATGCCCATGACTACATTCGACATTGGTGTCTTTGTCCCCGCGTTGTAGTTCACTGCTGTCTTTGAAAATGGTCCTGCATATTCCTTTGTGTTAGCGTTTCCGTTTACAATTTACAAAAAAAAGTTAAAAAATACTTAAGCTTCTAAAAGTTGTGAGCTCATTTGAAAGAAAATACATTCTAACTAAGTGTAAATTAAGTAAACAAAATGCAAACACTAATATATAAAAATCTTAAGTAAAAATATATTAATATAATTTATTTGATAAGAATTACCCGTTGTCAAATAGCAAGAAGTAAAGGAGCCAATTATGTTCATAATACCAAATGCTATCATCTCTTTGTTCCCGTCGGTTTGTTCGTTCTTCATGACAGCAAAGCTTCTTCCGATAGCTATTCCTTCCTAAAATTATTCGTTCATCTTCTTATAATTATACATATATATAAGGTCATTAATGAGCTAAAGAAAAGATGTTAAACATATTTACGGCCATAGCGATGAGCCCAGTGATGATTCCGGCCTTAAGAACCATGGGTAGATATTTGGCGTCAAAGGTCAAATATTGAATAGAAGGAGGGTTTAGTCCTTTCTTTGAAGGCCCAACCTGTATGCAAAATGATACCCAAAATAGCTTTGGCTTTCTCTGCTTCTGCAATAGTTCAATTAATTTTCAAACATATTAATTCTTGTGATGAGGCACTTTGAGAAACCATTTAACTTTTAGCATATGCGAAAGGGTGCCAAAAAAATCAAACTCAAAAAGTGAGGAATGATTATAGAAAAGAAAGGTGGAAGATTTTGAGAGGGTCCAAATCCAATGGTTTTGTCTTTACTAAGCGGATAAAAGACATAAATAAAGAAAAAAGGAGAAGAAGTTACTATGTATCGAGTGGATTGGAGGAAAATAAGAAAGCAGACCCCAGCCAATGCGCTTTGCCACTTCTACTGCACCAAGTAACACCCTCCCAGGGTAATACAATTAGCCACTTAATTTGATTTCTTGGACTTTTGTTTTCAAAGAAAAAGAAAGAGACGACCTCATTGCGGTCGGTTTTGTGCGTAAAGTGGACTAAACCAAAGATGCCCTTAAGCTGTTGGAGGAGAATGATGATTGCGGTACCGCCCATGAAGCTTGTTATGGTCGAGTGTGACTAGAAATCAATCAATATCCCCAACCTGTATATACATATGTCATATTCTTTAATTAATTAAAGTTTTTAACATAAAGATTTTATATTAAAAAAAAAACCTCAGGAAGCCCAGAGCAAATTGGAATAGACCGGTGATGAAAGTAGCAGTGAAGATCAGATGAAGGTATACGACAGGATTCTTTTTCGACATTTCTTCACCGAATGTCTCAGAGATCAGCAAAGAACATGCTGCCACTGTTCCCACTGCCAGATTGTTCGAACTTCCGAACACGGCGTACACAAATGGCGGCACAAAACTTGAATCTGAATTCCCATAATTTTTCAAGAAAAAATGGAGTTATTAGACATAAATATATTTTTTATTAGATATATGTACAATATTAAAATCAATTGGAACGAATTTTTTGACATATTTGAAAGCTGGAGAAAATTAACCTAATCTTTTTTAAGAAAAATTAATCTAATATAGGAGTTCTTTACAGTCGTCGTAATATAAACAAAATATATGAACAAAATAATTGAGACAATTATGGTTGGGCAACACCGAATGTCAGTTTGTATGGATAACGTACGTACTCCAATATCATATATATATTTTTTTGGTTTTTCTACTTAAACTATATTCCTCAAATTAAAATTTTAACTTCGGTTTTCAGTTCTTCTACCAACTTTTGTTACACGAGAAACAGGGCAAACTTACGATATGGAATATTTAGATTTCAATTTTCAAATATCTTAATAATTCGTTATGAAGATTTTCATTAATGATTTATGTAAAAATTCATTTTAATTTTTTTTATATTAATACTTTTAAAGAAGACATTCTTGAAAAATAAAACTCAAGTGGCTTTAGAATATTCAGTTCCAGTATTACTTTTACAATATATGCACGTTTTTATTAATATGGAGTCAAAAACAAACTACTGGCACCACAGTAGTATGACGGAACAATACACTATAACAATGAACAAACATATACAGTAAAATCAAGGCATGCAGAACGGAAATTTACTTTATACTAATTTTAGACAAAAATAATTTATTGGTTTCTGTTTTACGAAATCTAAGTTACACCTTTCTGAAAAATCACTTTGAGAAACACAAATTTACCGTTTTAAAAACGATCAATCAGATATGTAATGATTCCTACAATATTGATGTGTTTTTTTTTTTTTTTTTTTTTTTTGTGAAAAAGACATAAAAACTAGATTTTTTGATGATATAAAATCGATGTAGCATAAAAAAAAAAAAAAAAAAAAGTAAGGGATCTCACATAGGCCTATGATGGGAGGGATGCTGGCGAGCTTAGCATAACTTATACCCTGAGGAACGGCAAGACTGGTGATGGTACTTTGGGAGCCACTCAAAGATTGGAACAAAATACTCCAATATTTTTTTTGTTTTCATCAAACCATTTGGCTCCTGTTTACTCTGAAGCCTCTTATTCAAGTCAAACCATATGATTCCTACACGCAGCCTCACTCCAAACCTCACATTATAGGCTCTTTGAATCGCCTAAGAGAGGTTTGACTGTGTACGCACCTCTCAAGAGGTCGATACGGAAAATACCAATATTGAAAAAGACGATTTTTTCTCTCTCTCCAATGGCGGAATATACCTCGGCCTCTGTCCTTCCCACCGATCCACCGACCACTCCTTCCCCTCTCTCCAATTCATCTCCTCCTCCCCCAGATCTTTCTCTCTTCCCTCCGCTACCTCTCAAAAATCCAACCCCCTCCTCTCACCACCGTAACTCAAATTCCAATTCATCTCCAAGCTCAAAAGCAGACCCTCCGTCACGAGCACTCAAATCCTCCGGCTCCCTATGGTCTGACCTATTCTCCTCCTCCTCACAAAATCTCCGCAATTTCTCTCCCCCATCTTACCTTGAAGACGGAACTCCCTTTGTCCAAGCCCCCCCAGAAATCATCTTGAAATCCTCCGAAATGTGGAAGGGATTTCTTGTCGCAAGCTTCTTTGGAAACCCCCCTCCTCCCGCAAAGATCTTCAACGACTTGAACCCGATCTGGGGGAAGAAAGGTCCCATCACGGTCTGCCAGTTCTCCGAAGGTTCATGCCTCATCTTCATCCCGTCTCTCGCCACCAGACGCTGGGTTCTCGACGTCGGTTTTTGGTCTGCCGGTACGGTGGCCTTCGCGGTGGCGGAATGGACACCATCTCCGAGCTTCCACTCCCAGATTCTCGCGTCTGCCCCTTTGTGGGTCTCTCTGAAAGCTGTACCTCCCCAACTCTGGTCTCCCGACGGATTCTACCTTATAGCCAGCGGCCTCGGAAAACGAATCCCCTCCAAATCACCCTCCTTTCCGACTCCAACCGACGCGCGAATCCGGGTTATAGTAAATCTAGAGAAACCGTTACCGAATGCAGTCATCGTCTGCGACGAAGAAGGTAATCAGATCCGCGTCGATGTAGCTTACGATCGCCTACCGCCGAAATGCTCCTCTCGCACAGTCCGTACAGAGCAGCGCCCCCACTTCCGTACAACTTCTTAAGGGGGTAGCAAATAAGGTCGAAAACCATACTTCAGAATTATTGGGCCAACCTCCCAAAAACTCGGCCTAGAAAATCTCCACATCCTTGGCCCAACTTACTCCTTCAAATCCAGCCCAACATGTTTCATTAATTCCAACACAACTCCAATCCACAACTTCGGCCCACCAAGACCCCCAAAATCCGGCCCACTCATTTAGACACACTTATAAAACAAAAAAACAGACCTTTTTAGAATCTTCAAAGGCCACATCTCAGCAGCTCCACTCTTCAGCCCAAGACTCCACCACCTCCGATCAACTCTCCTCTAGCACCTCCCCCTCGTCTCCGATCAAGTCACCCTCCCAACCCTCCTTCAAGTCTATTCTCGCCGCTTTTCCTTCCTTCACCTCGCTCCTTCACCATCAACATCAATCTTCCCGCTCCCCCTCCACCATCATCTCCCCTCTTCTCTTCCGGCCTATTCCCCAATCACTCCTCCTTACCTCTCCTCTTAAACCATCATTTAGCCCCATCCATGCTTTTCCCCCGACCACCTCTGAAGATGATTCTTCTCCTCGGCAATCTCATGAGACCGAGCTCGATCACGAAGCCGAAGATGCCGTCATTGATAACTCCTCCGAAGTCTCGGCTTCTTTAGTCGATTCTGACGACTCATCTGTCGCCAACAACTCCCTTACCACAGATCTAGATCTTGACTCCTACCAACAAGAATCTCCAAAAATTCCAAAGCCACGTTCTTCGATCTCGGGGAAGAGAGCACCTTCATCAAAGACTTCAAAAGATCAAAGGAGAAATCGTATTGCTCCATTCCCACCGAGCAAACGTTTTTTCAGACCCTAATCTCTCTCCCCTATCTTCTATTTTTGTTATCCACTTCTTGTCTTCGGCTCTTCTACAGTCTTTATTCTTATCATTGACTTATATTATCTGGTTTCATGGCGTATAACTCACTTTCAAATAATTTGTTTTGTTGGAATGTTAGGGGTCTCAATGATGGGTCCAAGCAACGTTCGGTAAAGAGTTGGATCACCTCCAATAGACCTCTCCTAGGTGCTATCTTGGAGACCCGCGTCAGAGAGGAAGCTCAAGCTCTCAGAATCAAAGATCATCTTTTCCCCAATTGGATCTTGGAGACAAATTATTCTCACTCTCGCTTGGGTCGTATTTGGGTATTATAGGATCCGTCTTTGAGCTGCATCGTTTTCAAGAAGACCTCGCAGTTGATCGCTGTTGGAGTCTATGATCCTCAAACCGGGTTTTACGTAACAGTTGTCTTCACTTATGCCAGCAACTTCGACCAAGATAGAAGATCTTTGTGGTCAGATATCGTCGTTCTCTCTCAACACCACCTAGTTTCCAGCAGGCCTCTTTTAGTGATCGGGGACTTCAATCAGATTCTGCTCTCCAGTGAACACTTTTCCTCGACCCCTGGCGCTCTTCCTCTGGCAGGCATGGCGGCCTTCCAGAACTGTCTTTCCGAAAGCGGACTCTCCGACCTTATTTTCAGAGGAGTTTTCCACACTTGGACGAACAATGAGCGCACCAACCTCATCACCCATAAACTGGATAGAGCTTTGGTCAATGAAGGTTGGACTCTTGCCATTCCTCAGCGCACCGCCTTCTTTGACTCTCCGGGTCCCTCTGATCATTCTCCCTGCCTGGTCTCCATTCCTGGCACTATTACCCGGCGTTCAAAAACCTTCCGCTATTTCCACTTCAACTCCACTCACACTTTGTTCATGGAGAGGTTGTTTTCTGCTTGGTCTGAGTGCAGTCCGTCGGGTTCGTTTATGTTCAGACTGGCTAAAAAACTGAGTGCTGCAAAATCTTGTTGCAAACAGCTGAATAAAGAAGGTTTTGGTAGGATCAACAGCGTACCGAGGAAGCCTTATCTTCTCTACAGAGAGCTCAGGCTTCTCTCCTCTCTGATCCTTCTCCGCTCAACCATGAGACTGAGCTTGCTGCTCGGGCTCATTGGATATGTTTAGATTCCGCTCTTGAGAGTTTTTATTGGCAGAAGTCTAGGGTCCAATGGCTGCAAGAGGGAGATGATAACACAGCCTTCTTTCACAGATGTGTCATCGCTCACGGCCAGCGGAATAGCATCCATTATCTCTGCAATGCCGCAAGGATTCTGATCTCCGAAGAATCGCTCTTGAAAATGATGGCGGTTGATTTCTACCGGATCCTTCTTGGTTCTGTGAACCCAGCTGTGTCCACACCTTCCGTCCTCCATCTCCGCCTTATTCATCCTTTCAGAAGCTCTCCTGCTATCAACCACCTCCTTGCTATCATCCCTTCTCCCAAGAGCGTCATCGCTTCCGTCTTCCACCTTCCCACCAACAAGGCTCCGGGTCCTGACGGTTTACCAATTGATTTCTACCGCGCTTCTTGGTCTATCATTGGTCAAGATGTCATTTCAGCTGTTCTTGAATTCTTCAGGTCCGGTAAACTTCTTAAGCAGCTGAACACCACGGCCTTATCACTAATTCCCAAGGTCACGGGAGCGGTTTATCTCAAAGATTTCTGGCCCATCTCCTGTTGCAATCACTTCTATAAGATCATATCCTCCATTCTCGCAGGGCAACTGCAGCTTTTCCTTCCACAAGCAGTTCAACACAACCAAGTGGGTTTCATTAAAGGTCGTCAACTCTGTGAGAACATCCTTCTTGCCTCTGAGCTTATCAGTGACTTTAACAAACCCGGCCCCATCTCTCGTGGATGTCTCAAGATTGACCTGACCAAGGCCTTTAATAATCTTCATTGGGACTTCATTCTCCAACTCCTTAAAGCTTTTGATCTCCCTGAACTCTACATTGGGTGGATCCATGAATGCATCACCTCTCCCTCTTACTCCATAAACTTCAATGGTGATTTGACTGGTTACTTCCAAGGGCGTAAAGGCCTCCGTCAGGGAGATCCCCTATCCTCTTTTCTCTTCGTCCTGTCCATGGATGTTCTTTCCAAGCGTCTTGATGCAGTCATCGCCTCCGGAGACATTCGCCTTCATCCATCTTGCCAAAACCCGGATGTCCGGCCTGGGTATCAACCTTCTTAAGTCCACCCTCTTTCTCGATAGCAACGACCCCACTTGTCTCCACAATTTGGCTTCCAGATTTGGTCTCTCTGAGGGCTCCTTCCTCGTCAAATATTTAGGAGTACCTCTCCTCCCTAACAAGATGCAAGCTCAGGACTTCCAGCCCCAAATCGACCGCCTCAACTCCAGATTTACCTCTTGGACCAACCGCCACCTTTCTTTTGTTGGTCGTCTCCAGTTGATCCAATCGGTTATCTATTCCGTTGTCAACTTCTGGGCCTCTATATTCATGCTCCCAAACTCCTGCCTTCTCACCATCGAGAAGCTTTGTAACGCCTTCCTTTGGTCCAGGTCCACCCTCTCTGCAAAGAGCGCTAAGATCAGTTGGGCCTCTGTTTGCACCCCCAAGAGCTCTGGTGGCCTAAACCTTCGCCGTCTAGCTAAATGGAACAACGTCCTCGGGCTCAAACTCATCTGGCTCATTTTCATCAAAGCAGGTTCGCTTTGGGTGTCCTGGGTCAGATCTCATCTTATTGGCTCTCAATCCTTCTGGGATATCTCATCTTCTAACCTTCACGGTAGTTGGATGTGGCGCCGCCTCCTCAAACTTCGACACTCAGCGAGGTCTTTTCTTCTTTGCCGCATTGGTATGGGTGATACTTGTTCTTTTTGGCAGGATAACTGGACAGGTTGGGGTCCACTTATACTCTTGATCGGCCAACATCACACTCGTCTCACCGGCATTCCAGTAAATGCCACTGTTTCTCAGGCAATTCAGCACGGTCATTGGCTTATATCCACCCGGAGTCGTAACCCCTTGATATCCTTCCTCCGCAGTATTCTCCCGCTGGCAGACTCTATCCTCCACCCTTCGATCAGAGACTCTTTCGCTTGGACCACTGGTCTAGACGAGGCTACGTTTCGCACAGCCCCAGCCAGATTCTCCTCCTCCAAGACTTTCACGGCACTCTACCCTCACCCTCCAGGGGTTCCCTGGCACAAGTCAATATGGTTCTCAGGACGTATCCCCAAGCACGGTTTCATCGGATGGGTCATAGCCCGTGACAGACTCCCGACTAGAGACAAGATCCATCGATTCTCTCCTCAGGCCCCCTCGTCATGCGTCTTTTGCAACTCAGCCCCAGAGTCCAGGGAGCATCTTTTCTTCTCTTGCCCCTACTCTCATTTTCTCCTTATTTCTGCTCTACATGCTTCTCCTCCTGATCTAGATTTCCATTCTCTTTTTACAGTGGCTCCCAATCTCGACCACAGATTCCTCCTTGAAGCTCATCTACCACCTTCTCTTCCAAGCTTCCGCATACTTACTCTGGCGGGAGAGAAACGCGCGTATCCATTCCAGAACTTCGAGACCTCCTTCACAGCTTCTCAAGGAAATCAATACCACCGTCAAGGCCAAGCTCCTTGCTCTCTCGCACTCCACTCCACCACGGGACCCTTCTCTCCTACAAGTTTGGTTTGGACTTCAGTCTTCCCCCACTATTATTACTAGTCATTCAAATTAGCAGCTTGTCACGGGCTGATTTCCCTTGAATCCAAACCGTGCGGCCTTAGCGCTTTCTACCCCTTGTAGATGCTAAGTCAGCCTAGTTCCGAACTTGGACCTTGGTCTTTAGAGAGAGAAACTCAACGAACTTAGAGAGAAAAAGTATTAGAGAAGAACTTGTATTGCTTATGAATGCTTAGATGATTACAAATGAGGTTTCCACCCTTATTTATACAAGTTGGCTCCACAAATCAACGGTGGAGATTAATTCGATCTAACGGTGGAGATTAATCCTCTAGAATTCTCCATACTTCTCTACACTATTTACAAGACTCTACAAGATTCTAGAATGTCCCACAAGCTTCAAGAGGAAGGCTCCTTGTATTTTGGATATGGGCTGAAATTGGGCCGTGACATCCTCCCCCACTTAATTAGGACACGTCCTCGTCGTTATGTACTCTGCTAGCTTCTCCCGGAACTGCCACAAATCCGCCTCAGGCTCCCAAGTTGCTTCAGACTCTGGTAAGTCCTTCCACTTGATCATAAAATGGGTCTGACGCGGTACACCCCTCCTCCGCACTTCCTTCTTCCCGAGCACTTCGCCAATCTCCCTATCATATGACTTAGTCACCACGGGTGGTGCTCGCTTTGATACTCCCCGACTTAGATCCGAATCATCTCGGTGATAAGGCTTCAGTATACTCACATGGAACACCGGATGGATCTTAAGTGTTTTCGGTAACTCCAGCCGGTAAGATACCTTTCCCACCTTCGCAATCACTTCGAAGGGACCTTCATATCTCCGGACTAGACCCTTGTGTAAACTCCGTAATGCTTTGAACTGTTGAGGAAGGAGTTTCACAAACACCAAGTCTCCCACCGAATACTCGAAAAACCGACGTTTCTCGTCAGCCCACTTCTTCATTCGTTTCCGAGACTTTTCTAAACAAACTCGGGCCAAATCAGCATGTTCCTCCCATGGTTTGGCCATCCTCACCGCTCCTGGACTCTTCCCTTCTGAACTTGGATTCGCCAAAGTGTGAGGTGTTAGAGGTTGTTGCCCCGTCGCAAGCTCAAAGGGGTTTTGTCCAGTCGACTCACTCTGATGTAAGTTGTATGAGAACTGGGCAATGTCCAGCAACTTGGGCCAGTCCGTCTGATTTGCACTCACGAAGTGTCTAAGGTAACACTCCAACAAAGCGTTCACCCGTTCCGTCTGCCCATCTGATTGAGGGTGAAAGCTCGTGGAGAAACTCAACTCGGTTCCGAGCAGCTTGAACAACTCCGACCACAAGTGCCCGGTAAATCGAGGATCTCGATCGCTCACAATGTTCCTTGGTAATCCCCAATATTTTACCACGTTCTTGAAGAACGCCCTTGCCGCTTCTTCGGCCGTGGCATCCCGAGTACAAGCCATGAATGTTCCATACTTAGAGAACCGGTCCACGATCACCATAATGGACCCAAACCCTTTGGACTTAGGCAAGGCGCTGATGAAGTCAAGTGAAACTGATTCCCAAGGTTTCTCTGGAATCGGCAAAGGCTCCAGCAAACCCGCCAACCGCTTATTCTCCGTCTTGTCCGGCTGGCAAACCAAGCAGGTTTTCACGTATAGCTCTACGGTATCTCGCATCCGAGGCCTAAAGTAAGCCGCTTCCACTAAGGCTAAGGTACATTTCTGACCTGGATGCCCAGCCCACCGAGTATCATGGCACTCCCGAACCACATCTCGACGAAGGCTTTCCCACTTCGGAATATAGAGCCTTCGAACCTTGGTGAAGAGTAACCCATCCTCTACCCAAAATCGGTGAGTTTTGCCTTCTCCAGCTAATTTCATTAACTCTTGGGCAATAGGATCACGTCCCAACCCTTCTTTGATCCGCCCCAAGATACTTCCTTCAGCCATGCTCATTGCCGCCAGCTCGGCCTTTTGACTTAGTGCATCAGCAACCACATTCGCCTTCCCCGGCTTATACTCCAAGGTATAATCGAACTCAGCCAGGAAGTCTTCTCCTGCTTGGGAGATAACTTCTTCTGTGTTTGGAAATAGCTCGTGGCCACATTGTCGGTCTTGATCACAAAGTGTGACCCCAATAAGTAATGCCTCCATACCCTTAGGCAATGGACCACCGCCGTCATCTCCTTTTCTTGGACCGTGTATCTTCTCTCGGTCTCATTCAGCTTCCGACTCTCAAAGGTGATGGGATGGCCTTCCTGCATCAAGACTCCCCCAATGGCAAAATCCGAGGCGTCCGTGTGTAACTCGAACGGCAACTTAAAATCGGGTAAGACAAGAACGGGTTCTTGACTCACCGCGGCCTTCAATTCCTCAAATGCTTGTTGGCAATGTGGAGACCACTCTCAAGGTCTCGCCTTCTTCAATAACTCTGTCAAGGGAGCAGCTTTCTTCGAATATCTCTTGATGAACCGGCGGTAATAGTTCGCTAACCCAAGAAACGATCTCAATTCTGTCACCTTTGTTGGAGCCTCCCACTCCATGATCGCTTTGATCTTGGCATCATCCATCTTTAACCGACCATGTCCAATGACGTGCCCCAAGAATTGGACTTTTTCTGTGGCAAACATGCATTTTTCCCTCTTCACGAACAGCTCATTTTCTCGAAGGACCTTGAAGACTGTCCGCAAGTGTTCAACGTGTTCCTCCATCGAATTACTATAGATGACGATGTCATCCAAGTAAGCCACCATGAATCGATCCAAGTAGGGCTGAAGGATCTGGTTCATCAGGGTGCAAAACGTGGCTGGGGCGTTCGTGAGGCCGAAAGGCATCACAAGCCACTCGAACGACCCATACCGAGTTATGCATGCAGTCTTCGGCTCATCTCCTTCAGCAATCCGGACCTGATAATAACCCTTCTGGAGGTCCATCTTGGTATAGACCTTAGCTCTGCCAAGCCTATCAAAGAGATCAGCGATCAAAGGAATCGGGTAACGGTTCTTGATGGTTACCTTGTTCAACGTCCGGTAATCCACGCACATTCTCAACGAACCATCGTGCTTCTTCTGGAACAAGACCGGTGCACCATAAGGAGCTTTGGATGGTCTAAGCTTCCCCGTCGCCAACAGTTCATCGAGCTGCTTTTTGAGTTCTTCAAACTCGGAAGGTGCCAACCGGTAGGGCGCCATCGCTGGTTGTTTTGCCCCAGGCTCCAATTCTATCTTGTGATCCACCTCCCTCCTAGGTGGTAACTTCTCGGGCAACTGTGCGGGCATCACGTCCTCATTTTCCTCAAGTACCGCCTGGATTGCTGGTGGAATGGGCGTAGTGTCTCCACCTTCGCCTTCTACCTTCATCACAGCCAAAAAGGTAGGCTCACCCCTTTTTACACCCTTAGACAGCTGCATCGCCGACAACTGCTTAGGACTATCCCTCCTTTCCTCGACAGTTGGGATCATGCAAGGGGATCCCGTCTCCATGATGTAAACCGAACTAAGAGCTGGCATTGGTATAGCCATGACTTTCCTCATGAAGTCTAGCCCAAGGACTATCTTAAAATCGTCCATGGGAACTACCGAAAAGTTGACTGGACCAATCCAATCTCCTAACTTCATTTGTATTCCATCAACAGTACCCGCAACTGGTTGAGCCTTGGCGTTCACCGTCTTCATCCAACCTTCCCGCTTATCCCACTTTATCCCGAGTTTTCTAGCTTCATCTTCAGCCATGAAGTTGTGGGTGGCTCCCGTATCAACCATTACTCGGGTCATTTTCCCATTAACTTGAGCTTCAACGTACATAAGCCCCTTGCTCGTGGTCTTAGCTCCTTGGCTAGCCTTCAACGCGTTCAAGAGCTGCAAGGATCCCATCTTGGCCGAATCTTCCTCATGAGTCTCGGCCTCATGTTGCTCAACGATCGCCGAGAGCGATCCTAACTTTGGGCAGTCCCTCATGGTGTGTGGCCCTTTGCACACAAAACAACCACCCTTCGGTGCATAAGCCTTCTTCTTTGCCTCATAATCTTCCCGTTTTGAGAACTTTTCGGACCGTTTTGGATGTGGAGGTCGGCCATAGTCATGCCTCTCTCCCCCACCTTTAGTACCGACCCTCTCCTTATCCTTCCTCCTTGAAGAATCTGAGGGACCATCCTTGCAGTAATCATTCAAGGACTCAGCTACCACAATGGCCTCATCGACTGTCTGAACATTCCTTCGTTGTAACTCTTGCTTGGCCCAGTTTTGTAGACCATCGGTGAAATAGAACACCAAGTCCTCATCGGTCATGTTAGGAATCTGCAGCATAATGTTAGTGAATTCCTTAACATAGTCCCGAATGGTACCTTTCTGGCGAAGTTCCCTTAACTTTTTCCGGGCCTCGTACACGACATTCTCTGGATAGAACTGCCGCTTAAGCTCCCTCTTGAAGTCATCCCAAGTCTCAACCCGAACAGCTCCCTTTTCAATGTCGGCATGTTTTCTACGCCACCAAAGCATCGCCGTATCGGACAAGTAGGACGCGGCAGCCTTGACCTTTGCCATCTCATCCATGAGGTTAAGATTACCAAAGTATTGCTCGCACTGCCACAAGAAGTTCTCGACTTCCTTGGCATCACGAGCCCCATTGAACTTGGACGGTTTTGGGACTTCCACTCGGCGCTCTCCCCCAAGTGGAGCACCTTGTCCCCCATTGGCAGCAGCCCTCCTGCATAGTGCCATATCCGCCTCTAAACCAGCCAACCTTGTCATGACCTCTTCACGCAAGGCTGTCATTTGCTCTTCCAACGTGTTGTTACGCCCCTCAACGTCGGAGATGGACTCTTTTACTGAATCCAACTCTCCCATCACGTGGTCCTCAAGGACCTTGAAAGTTCCAGCCAACGACTCAAGTTGTTCACCAAGGTTACCCATAATACGACCCAAGGTTTCCCGAGACATGCTCTTGTCATGGGTTTTCTTGGAACCCTGGACGTTTGTGGGCTCCCTACCACGTTCTGAACTCTCTTGAATGTGGGCAACACTTCCATCCTCGTTTAAAGCCATAATCCCTCAATCGTTCTTCCCTTAATCCCTTGGTCGAAACTTGCTCTGATACCACTTGTCACGGGCTGATTCCCCTTGAATCCAAACCGTGCGGCCTTAGCGCTTTCTACCCCTTGTAGATGCTAAGTCAGCCTAGCTCCGAACTTGGACCTTGGTCCTTAGAGAGAGAAACTCAACGAACTTAGAGAGAGAAAGTATTAGAAGAACTTGTATTGCTTATGAATGCTTAGATGATTACAAATGAGGTTTTCACCCCTATTTATACAAGTTGGCTCCACAAATCAACGGTGGAGATTAATTCGATCTAACGGTGGAGATTAATCCTCTAGA
Source organism: Cardamine occulta (assembly GCA_028015245.1). Classification (NCBI taxonomy): domain Eukaryota; kingdom Viridiplantae; phylum Streptophyta; class Magnoliopsida; order Brassicales; family Brassicaceae; genus Cardamine; species Cardamine occulta. Next base: position 5,169,734 of record CM051369.1, read on the forward strand.
ATTCTCCATACTTCTCTACACTATTTACAAGTCTCTACAAGATTCTAGAATGTCCCACAAGCTTCAAGAGGAAGGCTCCTTGTATTTTGGATTTGGGCTGAAATTGGGCCGTGACAAGCTGTACTGTTTTCCCTTCGCCCGGTTTTGTCCCACTTGGGTTTTCCGCAGCAAGATTTTAATGAGGCAGCTACTCTTCCCTTCCTCTTCATGTACCCTATTCTCTCATTTTTTCATTTGTAAACATTCTTTTTGATTTAATATAATTAACCCGTTCATCAAAAAAAAAAAACCATTTGGCTCCTGTGATATCGGTTTGAATGGATCATCGGGAAAGAAGGTTTCTTTATATTTCGATTCAAATTTTCGAAAAAAGCTTCTTGGGGACGAGAAATTTACTCCCCGGCCCTTCGGTGACGACTGACGAGGAAGAGTTCGTTATAGCACTCTCCATACAAAAGAAAACAGTTCTGTGAGGAATACTCACAACAAGCAAAGCAAGAGGGAAAATCTTTCTCTTTCGATATTTTATCTTTTTTTTTTCAGATCTTAGTAGAGAACTGGAGAGTATGGTTGTCAATATATAGGTAGATGGCCAAAGAAAGTGGGAAATATTTTTGTACATTTATTCCACGGTTTGACCCATGATTTAATAGAGTGTGTGGTGGTCTTTTATCTTTTTTGGTAATAAAAACTGGTACTCTTATCTATTCAGCACTTGATTCGGGATCTAATATCTATATATATATAGTGCCAACCTATTTAGGTTTAACACATCTTTCAATATATATATATTTTGTTAAAACACATCTTTTAATATTGAATGTAGAAATATGATCATTTTATACAAATTTAGAAAAAAAAAATATTCATAACTTATTTGTTTACTAATTAATACTGTAGTAGACCATATCTTAAAACTTATTGTATAAATTTAAAATAATAAAAAAATCTATAACATATTACGGCAAAAAAAAATCTATAACATATTTAAAAACATATAATGCAACAATATTCATTAAAAATCTAGAAATAAAAAGTTATAATGAAATCATTACAACGTATAGTTTACATTTTAAAAAATATATTTGAATTTAAGGAAAAAGTATGCTACGAATTAGCCATGCATGATAATCTTTTGGTCCATACGTAGAAAGTTGTGGCCTTCTGGTGGCTTCCGCTAGTGATTTTTTTTTTATGTAACAAACAATTAAAGACTGTAGTCATGGGGTATGTCACATACCGTATGTGAAAAACTTTAAACTTTCGAACAAAGTTATGTGTACATTTATATATATTTTAAATCTATTTGAAACTAAATTATTATTTTAGATTTTTTTTTTATTTTTTTGAATTTTAATAATCGTTTAGGTTATTTATGTTGCTCTATAATTAATTAAAAAGTTTCATACATTAAAACTGTTATCAAATTTAAATAATGTCAATAAATTAAAATATATGATGACAAAAAATATTAAAATTATATTAAATTTAAGTGATGCATATAAATATTATTATTAATCATATATTTATAAGGCAAATTCCATATAAATCACCAACTCTTTAAACGATTTTCAGAAGAAAAAAAACATGAACTTATGTGTTTTTGGAAGATACACAAACAGAAATGCCAAAGAAATACAAAAAGTCACTTACTGAATTAATGGAAACAACGAAAAAATAAAACAAATAAACAATTTTTTTTAGTTTTGTTTTCCAATGGATCCCAATTATCTTATTACCCTTCCAATATATAGAATCGCACTCATAAGTCATAACTCACTACAATTCACAGATTTAACATATCTTATTATCCTCAAAATACGTGGCTTTACCATATAAACCACAATCACCCCGAAATGGAAATTAATCTGGTAATTGAATGAGACTTATAACGACCGTTACGACGCTATGAAACCTACTTGTGATAGCCCGATGAAATAGTAACGACCCTATAGTGAGAATCTCATCGCCTTGTCGAAGTTTATAATAAATATCAGAATTATATCAAGAAATGCATCAATGTAGTAAAAGTCTACATCTCTTCGTCGGGAAATAACTGATCCTTGAGCGACGGAGCAATCCATTGAATCTGAATATAAGTAATCTCCCAAAGATCGTCGTCTTCCTTCTGCACCAAAATCTCTTTCTCCTTCATGGTACCAATCATGGTGGTCAAAAGTTCAGGCACAACGTCCTGAAGTTTGTTATATCCATACTCTCCCAAATCCGCTTTCATACACGTATCCATTCTCCTCAACACTCCTAACCAAAAGGTTCTAAACTCAGCACTCCCAACAATCTGTTCCAAGTAGCGCAAGAAGACGTTCATAAGCACTTTCATAGCTATCTTCAATGTCCCTTCCATGCTTCTCATCTCTCTTTCCGCGTTTTCGCGCCTCGAATAGTCTAGTAGCTTCTCATGCAAGTCATCAATTGTTGGGAATATGACATGGTCGATGCAGTATATACACCCTGAGGGCGTGAATCCAAGATCTTCATGGCCCATGATAAAGCTTGTCTCAAGAGATGTCACTGCTCGGTTCCTTATCTCTTCGCGGCGTGCAAGTGTTGTTTTTCGAAAAGCCTCTGAGAGTTTGAGGAAAAGATGATGAACAAAGTTAACCCCTCTCAAGCTATTCTCTTCCGCGGATGATGAACTGCTAGTGTTGCTTACCATACTGTAGTTATTCACTGTCTCCGTTGAAGCGGTTTTGTACCATTTTATTAGCATTGTCACTGAATCTGCCATGAGGTCTAATATTTTCAAGTTCTTCTCAACAGAGCTATTCCTTAAGGCAACAAAACTGAATGCGCAATCGATGCAATAGGCGTAACTTGACTGTGAGAGATGCGAGGCGTTGATCGACATTAAACTGATCAGAGCATCCACAGCTTGGTCTTTGGTCTCTGGATGTCTTCCACACAAAGAAAGTAGTTGTAAAACGCTTTTCCACCCAATATTGGTATGCAAATTCCCAGAGTACTCTGTAATGATCCTGGTAACAAACTCTGTTATTGAATCGTAACATGTTTCGATGATTTCTTTATCTATCTTCCACATTATCGTTAAGGACCTGAAAATTAGCTCTTCTGGTAGATGGTCTTGAGGGTTAGAAGCTAAAATCTTGATGCAGACCTTGAATAAACCAGGAAGTCCTTTTTCGACAAACGGCATTGGTGAAAAGAGTGGGAAGTTGGCTACATTGAGTAGATATTCATGGTAACTTGGCCAGAACAAGTTGAACCGGTGGATGTTAGATAAAACAACGGCTATGATCAAATCCCAACAGAATTTAACTGTCTCTTCCTCTTCTATAGCTGTACTAAACTTCTGTCCTTTCCCAGCAGCTGCGTAGATTAGAGAACGGCCTAGATTCAAAACCGCAACATCTGGCAATATTGAACTTTTGCTGAATATTTGACCAATCCTACATTGTTGTATGACTTTAAGGTTTTGTTCAAACTCACTCATTCCAAGAGCTACAGATTCTTCCACGCTTTCTAATGCCAAGAAGTGTGAGAACCGACCCATGAGACTAGCACCTTGTCGTCGGTTAAATTTCGCGTCCTGGTTTGGAACCATGTTCATGTCGGTTTCTGATCCACCATTGTTTAAGGTTTCTTCTTCTGTTGTCTCAAACTCAATAGCAGACTGTGGAAGAAGCTGAAGTTTTCTAAGTTTCAAAAGACAATCCACAATGTTCCTCCATCCTCCTCTAATAGAATCACCAAAGTTGTTAGCGAGTGTGAAAACCGCAAGAGTAGCCATTCTCGGTTTTATATCGTGACTAAATGCGAACAAAGTCTCTTCAGGTGTGGTGTAAGGGTTTAAAAGCGTTGTGAATTTACAAAAAGAAGCAATGAGCTCATCAAGAATGTCTTCAAGACCATATTGTGCAACTCTGGCTATAGAGATCAAAGCATCAACACATTCATGAAGCACTTCATCATCATCTGAGTGCTCAAAGAATGCAGAAACTGCTGCTATTGATGGACCTGCAATGGTTGCAAACATATCCCTTCCTATTCTTCGATCAAACTGGCAGAGACTAAAGGGTTGTGTCGTCTTTGTTCTGTTCATCAGCTCAATCCATCTGTTTGGATTCATTTCCACGGGACCTGAATGTGTCGATAAAGCAAATGCGTTTGATGAAATGGATTGGAAAAGCTCAGAGAGGTATTCTCTTGGAAGGTCTTTTCCTGCATTAATTGCTCGGTTGTTGCGGATAAACTCATCTTCTGTCATTTTCTTCTTAACCTGAGGATTATGTTGATCTGTGTTGAGCATTATAAGCGAGTAACATAGAATATGAACTGTATCTTTGCTTGCAAAGATCTCAGATGATTGTTGCTCATAGAATCTCTCAGAGAAAGCTTCAATCATACGCTCAATTTTTTGAGATTCTCCCGGTAATCGAAATGACTCGAGGAATGTCCTCAACGCAGTATCAAGATTCATACCCGTGAACTCAAATGTATATGTAAAGCTTTTAAGAACACTGAGATGTAGTTCATCAGGATCTCCAAGGTAATCTCCGATCATTGTCTTATCCAAACCCGGTGTAAATCTGAAAAATGAAGCTAATGCCATTGGATCAGGAGGATCTGAGACTAAGAAGTTATACTTCAAATACTCTAAACCCTTTTTCTCATCTCTATTGAAATGATTCGCAGCGATCGCAAGCTTTCTCTTCTGCGCTTTCCTCACTCTTATATGATCCACCCATGTCTCAAAATCTTCCTTTCGCTTATCTAGCCAAAAGGGTATGTACTCATGAATCTCAACGGGACTTGGCTTAACAGAATTAGATTGATCATCTTCTTCATCAACTTCATCTTCCTCTTTATCCAAATTATCAGCAATGTTGTGAATCAAGATTACAAGACCTTCAAAGGCTTGGATTTGCAAAGAGGTTAAAGGACCAGAGGTAGGGAAGGTATGCCTGCATAGAACTTTCCCAGTTTCTTCAAAAATACTTCTACACATCGGATCACAGTCGTAGTTAACGTAAGCTTCAATTATAAATGCAGGTTGTCGACAAAAGTTGATTAGCCCTTCAAGAGCAACTTCTTGTAACTGAAGGAAGCCGGTGAAAGCTGTAACTTTCAACAACACGAAGGAGAAGAAAGCTTCAAGTTGTAGCCTCACAAACCTGTAATGATATCAATAACACATTGTCAAAATAAGTTTAGAAGTAAAAGAGATCTAAACCTCAATTGTTATTAACACCAGTTTCAGCATATAAGTTTAATGTAAAAAACAGAGGACTTACTTGCGGAGGAAGTGATATATATTGAGTATACAACTAGAGATCATGGAGAGCACGAGAGGGCTTGAAGAAGCTCCGTAATGGATTAAATGGTGAAACAGATCATCTTGAACCATTCGAAGAAGCTTGGAGTGTTGCCCGATCGCATCACCGCTTAACTCAATCACGCTATTGATTAAAACCAAAGCAAAAATCTGCACATCTTCATCCGCGGTGTGCACGCTTGTTCCTTCCGAGTTCTCAACAACCTCAACAACATTGAGCAACGAACATAAGAAATGGAAAATGTCAATACAACATCGGATTCCATATCCGCCATTCATGTCGATTTCGTCAGTGTCGGATTCTGAATCCTCACCACCTTGCTTTCCTCTGACCTCAAAATCAGGTAATCTAGAGAAGATTATCTGAATAAGCTCGTGCATTGTGTATCTTCCATTTCGTTGCAGCAAATCTCCTCTACTAGCAGATTGTTGTACCACTTGGAAACATGTATTGACGATTGTGCAAACCGCTTGATCTTCTAACAATTCCTGTTTAATTCACAACTTATTAAGGTCTTATTTGCATTGAAAAGTTCATCTTCAAGTAGAGTTAAGAAAAAAAATGAAGCCTAAAATAAAGGCAAAGAAACAAGTGAAGCCTAAACGTACCGAGGCAGGATGTTTCATAATTCCGGTTAAAACTTGAAGAATCCTCATCATCACGGCATCTTCCGACACCAAATCTGTTTTCTCCAAGCGACAACTAGTAATCCCCGACACGATTGAATTCATAGCATCTTTAGCACCAGGTGTTTTCTCATCGAAAATATCGATTTTAAGGATCTTCAAGATCGAGGAAAGCGCGACAGCTGTGGCGCTAGCTGGGATCTCATCGCTTTGAATAACTTCAAGGAAAGGAGAAAGGTAAACCGAAGGATCAATGGTGCGCCAATCTTGCTGAGGATTGAAGATAAGGGCTCTAAGAGATTTCAAAGATTGTTGGACTGATGAATCACAGTGGTCTGTCTCTTGGGGAGAAAGGTAACTTTCAGGAAGGGGTCGACGAATAACGGCAAGAACTGCACCAACCTCCGTGTTAAGCATGCATGATATGCCTAACTCTTTTCGCTTTGCTTTCACAACGACTCTCTCCATATCTCACCTTTACCACACTCTTCTTGCCGATAAAGAAGAAAAATCATCTATCAACTTTTGTTTTTCTTTCGTTTTATTTGGTTTCTGTACGGTCTTGCCTTGGTTAATGCAAACCCAAACTATATTTGGTATGTAAGTTTTAGTGGATGAGACTCAGTGATGGGTGAGTTTCAACCATTTGTCTTCACATATCTAGGAAAACTGCATCATCATCCACCGTCAATTTCTCTATGCCTTAAGATAGATAGTGCTCATGATAGAAATTCATTTAAGAAAATGTAAAATCAAATTAAGAAACATTATTTGGATCAAACGTATGTACTTTCTTGTAAAAGGGTTTTCTTAAAGTAAAATAAAAACTCTACAAAGGAGTGGAACCATTTTTGCAGGATTAGGCCCCCCCATACTGAGTCAGACTTGTGCATAGTTAGAAGCCTAGAGCTTTGTAACTAAGAAAAAGTATCCAATAATCCTTGTTTTCGACATTCAAGTGTGAATCAATAAAATAAAATAAAAAATGATCATTGGAGAAATCAACAAATGTTTATTGAAGACTTTTTTTTTCTGCAAATATTCTCATTAATTAAAGTCTCAAATAAAAAAAAGAGTTATATGTACTTGTTTTTTTGTATATTATTCAGTTACGCACAAAGCATTTATTACTCTATTAATTTAGATGATAAAGAGACTTTGGAGTTGCTAGAATCTCATATCCTTGGTGAGAATGAAACTCTTATAAACAATGCTTTAATGGTAAGAGCTTTATGTTTAGTTTTTCTCTCTCTTATGTAGTTATTGTGATTTTGATCTGCATGTGATCTGATATTTGGTTTATATTTTCTAAATGTAGACCAAACAGCTGATTGATACTCCGAAATGGTTTAGCATTTGTTTTTACTATAACTCAAACAAAAGGGAAGATTTCTTGGATGATGTGAGTAAGGTACATGCTTGCATCCGGGATATCCGGGATAATCTAGACAAGTTTCCAAAAGTGTAGAAGATGGCTACAATTTAAAGGGAGCCCATAGCAGCTAGGACTGTGTTTGAAAAAGGTTGATTGCATAGTTTGTAAGCAGGAAGTGAATAGGTTTGATGAGTGAAGTTAGACAACTATTACTATTTCTGTTTGCTGTTATTTCTCTGTTTCAACTATGAAACTGTTTGTTGTTACTATGTAATCATGGTTTTGTGAATGAACCTCTCTAGTTCTCAAAACTAGCTGGATTTAATACCTTAGGCTTTTGATCTGTTGGGTAATTTCCTCAACTTGCTGCAAGAGACCATCGTCTGGTTGTGTACTCATTGACTTGAAAAAGCCGTGAGAACACTCACATTAAACAATAAAGACTTATTGTTCTTCCAAACCATCGTAGTTTTGAAGAAACACAAAATTCAAAAGTTTTCTTCAAAGTTAATTAATTTTGACAGAGCAATGTTTTTATAGATAGGTTGACTATATGCAACTTCCGGATTCAGGGTTTAAACAGATGACAACTGCTGAATTAAAAACTCGATTATTATTGATTCCAGAGCGGAGCATCTACAAAATACAACTGGTTACATTAATATCTCTCAACTAAAGAAGTTATAAATAACATGGGTTTTTGGTGGAAAACTCAGAACTAATGTTTTCTATGCATACCATTTAACTACTATACGATCATCTCTTCATCATTGTCTTCATTTTCATCATTCTCAAGTTCATTCTTCTCCTCCATGTCTGTCTTGGTTTTCGATCTCTTAGGTGATTTCTCAAATGGCTGAAAGAAGAAATGAGAAGAAAGCTGTATAGAAAGTCACAGACTTGATAAAGCCATGATGTTTTCACAAGGAAAGAATACGAGAGAATGAAAAACTTACTGATGTATTGAAAAGCTCATCCAAAACATCGTAGTTGATTAACCTACTAAGTCTCTGTAAGAGTCAAGACTCAAGTCAGAAAGAGGAAGAAACACAAACTCTAAAAGTTTTCTTCAAAGCTAATTTTGACAAAGAGCAATGTTTTATAGGTGTATGTTCTTGACTATGCACTTCAGGTTTCAGGGTTTCAATAGATAATAATTGCTGAAATAAAACTCGATAATATCACAATAAAGACACACCTTTACCTTTTTCTCAAGCGTTCTGCAGACAGCTTCCATGGCTGTGGCTGGGGGAGGTGCGTTCTTTGCTTCCTCAGCTCGTTTTTGTCGTTTTTCCTATATCAAGAGAGAAGAGTTTGATTGAGAAACCATATAGGTCATTAATTAATGGACATCATATTATTTTCCATAAGTCAGATACTTGATATAAAGTCTGAACATAATTGCAAAGTTTGAATCGAGTCACCTTTCTAGATTTTGCAACATCTGCTTTAGAAGCTTCGACAAGATTTCTTGCATATTCTGGGTAATTAGCATTGTTCGCTTTTGAAGCTTCAAAAGCTACTTCCTTATCTGCTTGCTCCTACAGAACAATATAACTTGGTAAGATTCTTATGTATGTAAAAACTCAGAAGGAATCCAAGAAAAAATAAATGATGTAGCCTATCACCTTAAGATATTCTCCGTTTACTAATTCAAAAAAAGCCGTCGCCAAGACCTTTTCTTCCTCGTTGTAAAAATAGCTATCTATCTGGGAAAGAGTGAATGTAAGCAAATGAAACTGTAGTAAGGAAAAAAGAATCAAGACTGTAGAGAATTCTTTCCATTTCATGTTCCATCTTCGAACCATTCGATTTAGCATCTAATACAACATAAGGAAGCAAAATTATTGCCCACCTCATCATTATCGAGGTTAGAAAAATTGCCTGATTCATCTGAAGCTTCAGCATGTCCAGCATAATCCCCATCTTTTTCTCCTTCACTTTTCTCTGAGACACAGCATAAAAAAGATTCTCAAGAGCTGCTTTAATCTTATTACAATAGTTATTCATCGTGGTTTAAGCTTTACCAATTCCTCCCTTGTTTTCTTCTCTAGCTGCTTTTTCCATTCTCTCTTTCTCTGCTCGCTGGAAAGCAGGAGGATCCGACCCACCAACAAGTCCACCAGAAATACTTATGAACTACAGAAAATTTTGGAAAAGAAAAGCATCTAGTTGTCAACTCTCGAGCCATTTTTCAAGAACTCGCAGTTACATAAACAGAAAAGATGGAAAGAGACAAATTAGGCATAAAACCGGAGACTTACATCATAGCAACAGCTCTCACATAATCCATAATTGAAAGGTTTACAATCCTTATGCATACAGAGCACTTCTTCTTTGTCAGAATTTGGTTTCGTGGTAAAAGATCTTTCATGCAATACCCTTTCTCTTTCAGTGAGCTCATCAACCTAGCCACACATGTACAACCATTGAAAAAGAATGAACATAATAAATCTACAAGTACTATGACGCAGAAAAATTGAGCCCATGTTGCATATGAAAACAATTAATAGCGGAGGAGTACGCATTATTATAACTATACTACGACGGCGAAACCAGATTACTCACACTAAACCCGGTATCAATCATGTGTGATGATATGAATAGTTAGCAAGAATAATTCTACAACTGGAAACTCTTAGTCTTAGATCTGTAAAATATCTAAGGCAAACGGAATAACTCACATTTAAACTTGCAGCCTCGGAATTTCCAAACTCAATCAATCTTTTGGTTAGAGTTGCTTCACATATGTGCACAATTTTTACCTGAAATATTCATCAGCACTTAATTACAGAAACAATGAGCTCAAAACACACTATATGAAACATCTTTGCTCTCATCTAATAACAATATTTCTTTAAAAACTAATCATATTCTTACAATATCTGTCTTAGAGCACTTTATACCATGAGAAAGGGCAGCTGTGTAGAGTGCCGCTCCACATATTCCACTTGGTTTCTGGCCAGTCTGCAATCCAATAGATGGCCAACATTAACACAAGCTGTAATAAATAAAAAACTCTAAGACAAAGAACACATAGGAAACGATCCTTTTAACCACAAAAAAAAGAGTCACACCTGTATCCAATCTCTCTTCATACTAGCTATAATGTCCCTAGCCGTTTTCAGGACAGCTTTATCATGTTTACCTTTCAGTAAGCCTGCAAGTATATGATGAAACGAGAGAGATGGGTCAAGTATTTGATATATCTGTTTGTTTCTTGGCTGATGTTGAAACCAGCTAAACAAAATAGAATATAGTAAAGTTATGCATCAAACCAAGTAGAGAAAAAAATGCTTACTGTTTGAGAATCAAGGAATGAAAATTGAAGGATCAACCAGCTTCTCATAGTTCCGATTTTCCGCAATGTAGAGCAATTCACAAAGTTGCAAGTACACAGAACCTAACTCGTAAACGCTTACTCGAAGGTAGCTCAAAAAATCAATAAGAAGAAATGGAATGTTCTTTTCCCTACAGATATAAGAAAAGTTTTGGTCAACATATGGTGAATAACACATCACTAGTAATCCAACACAACATGATAGATAAGGGGAAAAAAATTAAGAGCTCCCCAAGATGATTACTAAGAATGTAACCTGCAAGTCAAGTAGAGACAGGAAGACAGTACTAGTTCAGTTCTGCGCCCTTTGGTGAAGTTTTGCTCGACTGCCATCTTCAGAAGAAAACTTTTGAGTTAAAAGGAGTAAAAGTCGTGAAAAAATAATACTTAGAAGATATGTAAACTTAGCATACCGTAAAGAACCGAGCAGCCATGTCAATCACATCATCTCTATCATCACCAATTCCCAAGGCATCTCTCAAATTCATAAACTCATCTCTAGCTAAAGAAAAAAAGGTCTATCAGAACAAACTAAGGATCAAACTTGCACAAACGTAAAGAGTCTAACAATACAATAATTTTTCAATCTCGAAAATATAGAATAAGCAGTTAGGCTAAAATATGAGGGAATGAATGTATGCAAACTGGTAAAAGCTAAGATCAAATCAAACATAAATGAAAGCTGAAGACTAGATGTATATATAAGTTGCACTATTTAGTGCCAACAGAGAATAGAAATTTCGTATACCAAAAAACAAAAGACATACCTATTCTAAATCTCCTTTCCCGTGAGCTTGAAATCCCACTCTGAACACTCCTCACTATGTTACCTGACGCTTGGCTCTGCAAGCACACAAGCAGATAAGACAGCATCCTTCTAAAGCAACTTTCTAAAAATACCACTGAAAAGACAGCAATTTTATACTTTTATAAAATACAAATTCTATAGAAGATATTCTAATGATTGTAGCCAATAAAGCTGGTTACTTTTGTGTAGTTTTGAAGTTTTCTATAATCTGGTCATAACAAAGTCTCAGCCTGACTCAAAAAAAATCATATAAATGAAGGTAACTTAAGGATCTAACTTAAAAGGCACAAGTCATATCTAATTTAATTACTAGACAACTGCTACAGAATATCTAAAATCAGAGATTTTGATCATAATAGAAAGTTCTCAAATCCCTCTAATCTTGCATCCTATTGATCACAACCCAATAAATTTCGAATCAATCTCTAGCTCTAAAGAAGAGGATCTTCAAGCATACATGTCCAGCCGCATTCTTAACGAATGTAACTTCAGTAGAGAAGTTGAAAGTTTCCAATATCTTCCCACATAAAATACACGCCCTGCAAAATTCAGATAAGTAAAATTCATAATTCGGAGTTAGAAATTACAAATTCAGAATCAATTAAAACGATTCAAAGACTTACAATGCACCATCATAAGGTCGTATTCCGGGAACGTTCTTCCCACAATGGTTACACCACACCATAGCTCTCACGAAGCAACGTTAATGGCAAATCAACGAGCTTGAGAGACGAATCAAAGAAGCTCCAGATTAATAAAAACAGTTTTTAGGCTTTGATTTTCTTTTTAAATGGGCCTTGGCCCGTAAAATTCAATTTTATGAACCGGAGACGTTTTTGTATCTTTTGATAGTTTTAGCCACCGACCAAAACTACTCATTGACTTTGACTAGGTAGGGTAGTTTCGGCTAGTTGGAGAATAATTTTTTGATTTGGGGAAATTTTGCCGAGTAAAACTGAAAGAAATGGGTTCGGTCCAGAAGCCGGTATGACTTATTACGTGAGGAGAGGTGTTAAATCCGGCCTAAGTCCGTGGGGATAGCATATTTCGTTAGCTATGAGCACAAAAATATTATGTTTGTTAAAAGGTAGGCCTTGCAGATAAGATCAAATAGATTGCGAATTTTAGCAGGTTATATCCGCGTGCTAGTGGATTGACCCATCGGTTATAAATATTTAATAAAAATAAATAATTTTTATATAGTTATAATAATATAATATGTAAAGTATGTGATAAAATAAAAAAATTTAACATATAAAAACTAAAATATTTATAAGAAAGATAAAATTTAAATTAATTTAAAATTTAAAAATCTTCATTTTAAATTTTAATTTTAAAAATTAAAATTAATTTTTAATAATTTTTAAAATATGAAAATTAAGTCTGCGGGGCGGGGTTGGATATAACTTTTTCGTCCGCGGGTCTAATGGACTGGTTAGTTTCAGTCCAAAAAATATTGTCCATTGTGGAAAGGCCCAAACGGGCGTGGACGAGCCTGTTTGACACCTCTAAGGTATGTTTATTCAAAAATCCGATTCAATTTTAAATTAAAAATATCTGTTTCAAATTGAATTCAGTATACTTTACAATTGCTTTCAACAATGATTTTCTAAAACCCTCTACACCATGAGATTTGAAGGGTGTGTAGAAGTGCAATATGTACCTTTCCCATCTCTGATAATCCATCCGGCACCTATGCTTCCTTGTGGTAAATGCAATGTTCAAGAAAACATTAGGTGTTAAACAGGCGGTGACCCAACGCCTACTACTTAAAACGCCTAATCGAAGCTTAGATGATTTTTGGTGAATTAGGCGTTTACAACATAAGATATTATAATATCATATTATAGATAAAATTATATAAAAATATATATTAGAAAAAATATTAAATCATGAACAAAAATTAGACAAAAACAATTATTTAATTCACAGCAAACAATACATGAATGTTTATAACTACGTATAAGAAGGTAAAACTTATAAATTCAAATATATGTAGTTGAAAATTGGAAGAAAAAAACGAAACCTATATGATTTTAGACGGTTGAAACGGTCATTTAAACATTGTTTGGTGGAAGTATTTTTGTCCTATTAGTTAAGGATTTTAAAAGCTTGTACACCATGTATGTATAGGGTTCAAGCTCCAGAGAATACAATTTCTTGTAAATTAATGAATGCAAAGCTTGTCAGAGGTTCTAGAGTGCAGCAGAGAGAGCCGGTCATCGTGGTTTGAGTATTGCGGAAAGAGCATGTTTATCATAGAGATTTCATATATGCAGAACCGTCTGTTGTAGATCCGAGTGTTGCGGAGAGAGTGTCTATCATGGGATGTCGTATATGCAGAACCATCCGCTGAAAAAATTTTGCATCGTAAAATTATTATTTGAGGAAGCTGTTCATCTTAGTCGCATATTCTGTAAGTAGTCGAATTGCATTATTATAGGATTAAATTAAATATCTAATAATAAGATAACACGACCGAAAAAAAAATTATTTGAGCGCCTAACATTTAGAGGGGGTTTAAACTACTGTCTAGACTGTTTTTAGAACACCGGGTAAATGAAAACTTCAATCAAAGTTGACTTTAACATTATAAGAAATAATTTAATTTATACCGCTATTTTGGACCATATTTTTCATCTTTACCAATCATCATTATACGATCACCTAATAGCGAAACGGCAAGAAACACGTTCAAATGGACCCAAATAAAACTGGATGAGGCAGTTCGGATAACGTTCTTGTCAGTAGCTCGTTTTCCCACGCTATCATCATTAATTATTTTATTCATTTTTCCATTTTTAAATCATTTTTTTTTTATCTTTCTACTTCCATACGCAATCAAACTTCGTCTTCCTCAATCACTTCTTTAAAATCACAAAAAAAAAAAAAAAAAAAAAGAGAACAAAGAGAACAAAGAGAGAAAAAAAAAAGTTCTCTGCCCGCTTCTCCGTTCTCGGGGTTGCGTCAAAATTGATCGAAACCAACCCAGAAAGCATTATTAGTCTCAGGGAACGGGCGGGCAGATTTTTGAATTTCTTTTCCTTCGTCAAAGTTTAAGATTTTTTGTGTTTTGATTTGATGGGTTTTTTGGTGGATACGCAAAAGGAAGGAGGTGGACATTCATGGGGTTATGTTAGGAGTTTGGTGAGAAGGAAACAAGTTGACTCTGCTAATGGCAAATCTCAGGGTCATCAACTTGCTAAAGCCCTCACTGTTCCTCATCTTATTGCAATTGGTAACAACTCATTTCTCCAATTTATATTTCTAGGGTTTACATTTTAATTTCTGGGGTTTTTTATCAACTCTCGAAATTTTGAATCTTTCGTATCAAAGATTAAAGTTTGTACTGGCTATAATTATGAAATCCATATAATTATTTGTTCTAACTATATGGACTTAACTTGTATTGGCTATAATTATGGAAATCACTGTCTATATCACTTTCATGTGTGTTTGATTTGTTCTAAAGTTTGTGTTTTTATGTTTTATTTGTTTATTAGGTGTTGGAGCAACAATAGGAGCTGGAGTATATATTCTTGTAGGAACAGTTGCAAGAGAACATTCAGGGCCTTCTTTAGCATTATCGTTTCTTATAGCTGGAATTGCTGCTGGCCTTTCTGCTTTTTGCTATGCTGAACTCTCTAGTCGTTGCCCTTCAGCTGGGAGTGCCTATCATTATTCATATATTTGTGTTGGTGAAGGGTAATTAATGATTACTACTACTTGCTTGTTGTGTTTATTATCTATCTAAGCAAAATTCTGGAGCTTTTTTTTTCTTATTGAATTTTGGGTGTTTTTGTTGGTTTTAAGTGTTGCGTGGATAATTGGTTGGGCGTTGATTCTGGAATATACGATTGGTGGGTCAGCTGTTGCTCGCGGCATATCTCCAAATCTGGTTTGTAACTTATGGCTTGTGCTCTTTTGATCCAAGTTGCGAAATGAATGGGACTTGTCCTCTGTTTAGTGTGACATTGCTGATGGCATTAGTATAAGTATAGCTTGCACTGATAGGTTTTTGTTCATGGAGTGTTCTTGAAATCCTTATCTTTTCAGTTTCTTGTCATGAAGGTCCATGCTTACCATGGTGATGAGCTATTTAATCCTTAAAATCTATATTTTTTGGGACATCTGGTTTGATGTGTTCTATTAGCTAGGAAACATCATATAGCTTGAATATCTTGTGGGGACTATCAATGCTTCATCTGTCATGGATTCTTATTATATAGTTGGAGTTATGGAATAAAAACAAAAACACAAGCAAGATTTTGTCTTTTCACATTCACATTCAGTTAGCATCAATAATTGTGCTTTGCTAAAGCTTGATGGGTGAAAAAACAAAATTACAGGCACTGATTTTTGGTGGTGAAGATGGTTTGCCTGCAATCTTAGCGCGTCACCAGATCCCAGGCCTTGATATTGTTGTTGATCCTTGTGCGGCTATCCTAGTGTTCATTGTAACTGGCCTTTTGTGCTTGGGAATAAAGGAGGTACCATACAAGCTTTAAATGATTTTGAATTTTTGATCCCGACGTTAAGATAAATTATAACTCTGTTCAAATTCTATTCTCATATATGGAAATCTCTTCTATGCAGAGCACATTTGCTCAGGGAATTGTAACTACAGCCAATGTGTGTGTCTTGTTATTTGTCATAGTAGCTGGTAGTTATCTGGGCTTCAAGACAGGTTGGGCTGGTTATGAACTTCCGACAGGGTAAAATGATCATTCACTACAACTTGTGCCATCATACATTAAGATAGTTTAAAACTTAATCATTTGTCTTTTTTAGATTCTTTCCATTCGGAGTGGATGGAATGCTTGCTGGCTCTGCTACAGTCTTCTTTGCATTTATTGGGTTTGATTCGGTTGCAAGTGCTGCAGAGGAGGTAAATTTTGGAATCCATGCTCTTCTTGCAAGTATCTGTTCTTTAGAGGCTTTCTATTTTAGTTTGCTTTTAAGCATCCTTTCAAACACTTAGAGTTACTGATAACGATATTCATATCTATGGGCAGGTAAGAAATCCCCAACGGGATTTACCGATTGGTATTGGTCTTGCTCTCTTTCTCTGTTGCGCTCTCTACATGATGGTATCCATTGTAATTGTTGGTTTGATTCCTTACTATGCGATGGATCCTGACACCCCGATATCCTCTGCATTCGCTAGTCATGACATGCAATGGGCCGTGTAAGTGTATGATTGTTAGAGATCCAGTCTGTTTCATCGTCTTAGACATGTATATGATATTGATCGTTTTCATTTGGGAGTTTTATGTAGATACATAATAACTTTAGGAGCTGTCATGGCTCTCTGCTCAGCTTTAATGGGTGCCCTACTCCCTCAGGTAAAGTAGAAACGCAACACCAATCAAGAGTCAATGTTAGATGGGACAAAAAAAAATCAGATCTTGAGTCAATGATTTACAGTTAAATATCAGAAAATGTTAGGTGTTTCTCATTGGTATGTGCTTGTTACCTAATATGATTATACGACTATTTTTCATTTTCCAGCCGCGAATTCTGATGGCAATGGCTAGGGATGGTCTGCTACCTTCTATTTTCTCAGACATTAATAAAAGCACCCAAGTTCCGGTTAAAGCAACCGTTGCAACTGGGTTGTGTGCAGCAACCTTAGCATTCTTTATGGAAGTTTCACAGCTTGCAGGGATGGTAAGACATTATGTTTCTTTTTTAATTCCTGGTCTACTGGTAATTTTTCGCTGTATGGCCTGTTATTAAGTATTTTGAGGGGTCCTGATGGTGCAGGTGAGTGTTGGGACACTTCTGGCATTTACAATGGTGGCAATATCAGTCTTGATACTCAGATTTGTTCCTCCAGATGAGCAACCTCTTCCGTCATCTCTTCAAGAGAGAATTGATTCTGTTTCCGATCATATTGGCACTTCTAGTAGCAGTCAACAGCCTTTAATCAGCAAAAATGATGCTTCGATCGAGATCCCGGTTATCAAGAATCAAGAAGCTTTAGGATGTTGTAAGTTACAATCTACTTTGAAACCAGTCATACCTTTTTTCATGTTTATCTTCAGCCAATTTCTTTGGATTTTATGCCTGCTAGATTTATAATTTTTTTTTTTTTTGTCGGTTATAACTTCTGGTCGCAGCTATTTTCATAAAGAAACTACATGTTTTAGCACAAATTTAACATTTTTTCAATGATTTTTCAGGGGTTCTAAGTGAAGAAAACAGAAGGATGGTCGCTGGATGGAGCATTATGTTCACCTGTATTGGGGCTTTCCTTTTAAGTTATTCGGCATCAAGCTTGAGCTTCCCAGGGTTAGTTCATCATTTTCTATTTTAAAGCAATGCCTTCTTCCTCAAAACTTTTATTGCTTATCATCATCTTAGCTCCATTTTTTCTTAATATTTCAAATGGTTAGCAGACTTGTTAGATATCCGTTGTGTGGTGTTGGCGGAAGTCTCCTCCTTGCTGGTTTGATTGCTCTAAGTTCTATAGAGCAGGATGATGCTAGACACAGTTTTGGACATTCTGGAGGTAAATGCTATATAATTTTATTTGGTAAACAATCGGTACCGTATAATAAATTTCGTAGGCCTTATATGAATTGTGTGATAAAATTTGTTGAAATTTTCTTTTGAATAGGTTACATGTGTCCGTTTGTTCCGCTCCTGCCTATCATATGCATTCTCATCAACATGTACCTTTTGGTTAACCTTGGGTTAGTATCTCGTCACTCACGTTCGCCTTCATTTATTTTCTACGTGTTTCTACAGCTACACAAACAATCAAGCATCGGACAAGTAACCAACTAAACTACTAAAGCTTAGAGCCGCATAAATTTTTATAATCAAAACTAAATTCAGGACGCGGTTAAAATTTATAGGTGCACTAAACTTAAGCCGAGTTCTTAAAGTTTGTATAGTTTTAGGATGAATAAATTTGTTTGTGTATATACGAGAAGAGAGCAAAATTTTAGTGTTGGTGGTTTTTTTCAACTGTATCATCTAATCTTTTGACCGGTTAACATGACAGATCTGCGACATGGGCTCGTGTATCGGTGTGGCTGTTGATTGGAGTGATTGTGTATGTTTTCTATGGTCGAAATCACAGTTCGCTCGCCAATGCAGTTTATGTAACCACAGCTCATGCAGAGGAGATATATCGCGAACATGAAGGTTCTTTGGCATAATCTGAGGAAGCATCTCTTTTGTTAAATATGTTACACAAAATCTATATTTTCTTTATCTTGGATGAAACAAGACTGGTATAATCTATTTGTGAGCAAAAGCTTGTCCATGGACTTTTTGTAAATAATATATATTTCATCATAAAATCATTATAATCAGAAAAGACATTGTCAAGAATTCCCAGATTTTTTTGTTTTAGAATCTCATGAATGAAGCTAATTTGTTTTTGGATTTGGCATTGCTCATGTTTTAAGTTCTTGTGATAATGTATCGTTTTGCCCTTGGTCATTGTCAAAGTTTGAATTTTTGTGATATGTCTTGTAATGAACTGGTTAGTTTTACGCCTATATTGTTCTGTTTCTTGTTCAGGGTTTTGGAGTTAAGGGCCAAATTTGGATTTTTCATATTTTTGTAAGTCTTCTGGGTTTGGGTTTGTTCTAGAATCTAGGTTTAGAGTTTTGCAAGTGATTGATCGAGGAGAGTTGAATTTTGTGCATCAGCTATGATGAAATGTTCAAATCACTCAATCCAAAACCCGAAATCCGATTCGCTGAACTTAAAACCTCATATAGTCATTGCCAGATGCTATAAATGTCTTGACATTGAAGAAACTGTTATTGGTCAAGATGTTAGTAATGTTTCTTATGCTTATTTACTCTGGCTTTCAGATTTTAGTTATCCGCATGCTCTGTTGTTTTAAAATTGTAAATGCTCGAGTTTTCTTCAAACAAAGGTTTAGGAGATGATTACTTATAAGGGTCATGTCGTAATTGAATATCTTTTTGCAATGAAATCTCACAAGAGTCTCTAAACAACTTTATAAGTTATTAACTCTTTCAATCTCTTTCATTTCCAGACTTCTCTAAGGGTTTGCAGATCATTCCCAAAGCTTTGATGACCTGAACTTAAATCCCACTTGCAAAATCTTATGGTGAGTACAAGATCTGCTTGTCTGTAGGGATGTTGGCAGCAATCACTTAGTGGGAAGTAAAACATTTTCATCTCTATGCACAAATGAGAATCTAACTTCCATAAAACATTTTCTCCACTGGTTGATGGTTCCCGATGTTGTGCTGCAATCAGTGTTTGAATATGTGAACATACAAAATATTCTAAATGTAAGATTTTAAATGAACAATACTTCGAAAACTTTTAACTTATCAATACAAATCTCTGTATATATATGTGTATAATTACCAAAGAGTTGATGGCCATAGTAATACAAAGGATTTGTTTTCTTGTGCCCTAAATTCAAACCCTTTTTAGTAAGGAAGATTATTCTTTAAATCGGAATATCTAAAGTCGGACTCGGGATATCGATGGCGATTATTGTCCGAAGATCCATAACTCCCTCGGTGTAACAAAAAAAAAATCTATGTATATTTTTGGCTCATAAAGAAATATGCTTATGCCAAATGCAAAAACATTTTAAGCAACCGAAACTTTGAAATATAAGTATTGTATGGATTAACTCCGAAACAATAAGTCCACAACAAACTAAACTTTCTAAATAAAGTTAAACGGAAGTATATGATATTAGGGGTATTAACAAAATCTTTTTATGATAGGAATTTTTTTTTTAAATGTACTATAACTTATGAAAAAATCCTGTGACTAGGAAATCAAACATAAGATACAGTAAAACTTTGCTAATTACTAGGAAAAATAACCGTAACTGAAAAAAACCAAACTTAACCAAACCATAAATTAGTATTTCGGTTTGGTTTCGATTTTATTAAAAAAAAACTCATTTGGTTACCATTATAAAAGTTATTTTGGTTTCAGTTTGGTTCGGTTTTAAACCGTAAAACCGTGATTTTTTTAGATTTTACAATTTACTTTTATATATGGTTAGATAGATACTTGGGTTGCACAAAAAAATATTAGAGAAAGAGAAATACAAAAACCTCTAGATATATATGTATCTTAAATATAATTTAAGGTTTTGGGTTATTCATTTATTTTTTGCTAGAGTTTCATCAAGTTGTTCTCGCAAGTCACATCACTAAGTTTGACTTCCACTCTCTTTATGCTTTCTACTAAAATATATTTTGAGGTTTAAATTTTCAATTGTTTGATTTTGAGTTTTAACTTTTTACAAATACAAATACAATAACAAACTCAATGTTTTGATTTTGAGTTTTTACTTATTATTATTTTATAAAATCATAAAATCATCTACAAAAACTGAAACCAAAACCAAACCAAATCGAATCAAATTAATTACGGTTAAAATCGTTAAAACCATAAACCAAAGAAAACTGAAGCGTATCAAACCTTATTTCAATCAGTTTCTAAATGGTTTCATTTTCTATAGAACCAGAAACCGAATAACCAGAAAAAAACTGAACCAAAACCAAACCGTAAGCCGGAATGATAACCCAAACAAACATTAGTAAATGCATGTTTATATAGTTAGATGCAATAGATATTCCTAGTACCTACAAATGTAAATGTCTAAAATAATAAATATCTCAACATATTCACATGCAATGGTAAATGCATGTATATATAGTTAAATAACATGCTATATGGTTTTGTAACATGTTAAAAAAAAAATTTATCATAGAAGTATAAAAATAGACTTTTAACTTTCTTCTTAACATGATAAATAAATTATTAGATGTTAAATATCATATTAACGTATCTATGCTTAACACGTTACAATTAAACATAACATATTATTTAAATATTTGACACGCTAAAAGTTTAAATAACAATGATAAACACATGTGATATGCTCTTAGATTTGATGGTGTGACGGTTTCGATGGATCATGATCTAATATGTGATTTGCTTTTCTGTCAGTAAATCGGATTTAATGGAAGGTGAGACAAATTTGGATCAATCTAATTTTGAGTTTGTGTTGATCTAAAAATGAGAAAGAGAAAATGAAAGAGAAAGGGAAGTTGAAAAAGAGAAATAGAGGATGAAAGAGAAGAAAAAGAAGATGAGATGAAAGAGAAGAGGAAAAAGAAGAAGGGGCCATGAAAGAAGAAGAAGAAAAATAAGATGAAGGGGCTCTCAAATATCTTAAAGATATTAAAGTGGTGCAAGATTGAAGAGCCTTAAGGATTCAAACTTGAGTTTTTATTTGACAGGAATGCGTATTTTAAACACACTGTCTTGATAAATGAAGATGAGGCACTGCTTGAGAAGGCTATGGGGTAAGTACTTATCCTCTCCTCAAAATGTTGTCTACTTCTGAGTATATTTTGCTTAGCTGATAGTAGTGCACTGTAGAAAAGTTTCTTCACTTATGTTGCAAATTGATTCTTATTCTTTCCCCTCAGTTCACGACAAGAATTGATAGGTATCCTGGAAAATGTCAGACTCAGAAGAATCTTAGGAAGAAGCCTAAGAAGGGTGCAAAGAACGCTAAACTAATCACCAAAACTGAATATTGTGAAAGCTTTTTGAACTTGTTTAGTCCTCCTCATGTCCAAGATGAAGATGAAGATATCAACGAGGAAAGAGTATGATAATTGTTATTATAAAACTGTCATCTTTTAGTTAACGCGTTTAATAATGTCTCCTGATGAGCCATAACCGAATTCTTGCAAAATTCTCAAATGTAGGAAAAGCATATAAAAGAAATAGTAGATCACGAAGACAATGTAAGAGGTCACAAAAACAGGAAAAAGGTAAAAGTACCCAATCATGCTCATAACTATAACCTTATTGATTCATTCTTTTATATGAATGAACAAACTTGTTTATGTGGATTTGTGTCCTTCGGTGAGAGATGGTGTTTTTCTTTTCAACTGTATCATCTAATATTTTGGCCGCCTAATATGACAGATCTGCGACATGGGCTCGTGTGTGTATCGTAAAAAGTACTTTTGTTGGTTTTTTTTGTTTGATTAAGGAAAACAAAAACAACATTTTTTTTACATATGTCAGAATCTAATTGATCAACCGACATGTGTCACGATCCTGTCAATTATAATTTTGACAAGTGTCGAGTACTCGTAAAAACAACCAATGTTTATATAATAAGATATTTGACGAGTAAATTGGAAGGCTATGAGCTCTTTGAGGATATAGTTAAGAGGGACAATTATACTTTTGTCCCCGAATGTGAAATAATCTAAGGAAAAAAAAAAAAATTCTCCTACAATTTAGGTTAATCGTCTTGGGTTTGTATTTTAAGTAAGCCCATCTACATTATATCTAAGCTTAACTATATCAACCCCCCAAAATCATATCTTACGAACCAAGCCATCTACATTATGTTTTACAATTCTCACTTTCAAGGTACATGTTTTTCTTTTTCTTTTGTTTGATTTTGCATCTGATTTGTAGATTCGTTTTTCTGATACCCAATTTTGTTATTTGGATAAATGATTGAATGTTTTTTGGATTATTGATTTTGAATGTTTTTTTTGGATTATTGATTTTGAAAACTGTCTGGAAATTCTTTATTAAAAAAACTATAAAAAATCTCGAAGATGAGTATAGTGTGATATAAATCGATAACTTGGTCTAGAATAATATACAATTCAGTTTTAGTCTCGGGGCTACATGAATGTTTGGGTTGAGATTCTAGATATATAGTATAACTCTTGCGTGTTTCAATTGTAGGTCAGAAGTAATCAAGGGCAAGTTATCAATAACCAAAGTCTTTCTCTAAGTTCTCTTCGAGGCTGATAGATCTTCCCTTAACTGACTTTGTCAACAGGTAAATGTTAGTTACATCAATTATTGTTTGATATGGGTTCTATATTCTTCTACTAAGTGGACTGTAATATTTATGTGTCATGATCAGATGTATATAAGCTGGTGATGTAACCAGAAAAGGAGTAGAATAATTGACTCCAGCAACAGCTTAAACTTTGATCTGCATACAAAGAGGTAAAGCCAAATTCTAACACTTGATTTTGTAAACTTTGTTATGTGTCAAAACCTCATAATCTGGTCCTTGGTGTTTCTGATTCTGTATTTTAATCTTGATGATTATTGTTGTTTTCTAACTCTATATTTTACTCTTGTCTAAGGGTAGTTTTATTTTAAGAGTCAAAGTAATAAGATACAACTCTTAACGTTGTACTATTTCAAATCTATTTAGATCATCTCCAATCCCACTCTATTTTATTTTCCTAACTCTATTATAAAGTAAAACATTTCCAATACCACTCTATATCTCACTCTAAAAAGAGTAATGAAAATATTACTCTATATTTGGAGTAATACTATTCATTAATCTATTATAAAGTGAAATATTTTTTTATAAAGTATTCCTTTAATATTTATATGTTATTATGTTATACTTAAACAATATTATCAAACAATTTTTTAAAAATATGTAATTAACTAAATGTAGAAATTTTATTTAGTATTAGCTGATAAAAAATATTAGTAAACAATATTAACTCATTTCACATTTCGAAATGCATTAATTGATCATTTGTAGAAAAACCACTTATGCTTAAGAAATATAGTATCTTTTGTTGTGTTTGTTATTGTTTTTTATATTGGGTAAGTAATTCTATTTATGTAATTATTTTTTATTTTAATGATATTATAATTTTATTGGATTTTGGCTTAAAATAAAATATGTGAGTCAAATTTATAATTTTGATAAATAAGCGTTGTTTAAAAAAACAATTAAATAGAGAAATAATATACTTGAAATATTTTTTTCGAATAAGAATTAGAGGAATATGTTGGAGCAAAACCAACTTTATTTTAGTGTTCTTCTAGTTTAGAGTAAAAAATAAATGAAAGGGTTGGAGATGCTCTTAAGATGTTGTTGTATTGTAAAACATAGGGTTTCAGATAAAACAAAGTTCGTTTATTTTACATATAGAAAAATCGTGTTGACAAAATCAAATAGATTGTGATACTTGCTCTGTTTTTCATCTTTTATACTCTGTTTTGGTAACAATAGTTTTCAAAGTGGTATAGTCGTATAGGAGTTGAAAAACAAAATACTAGAAAAATGCATGTCTAGAAGAGAAACAGAATATTATACTTGTGATATTTGATTTCACCGAGATTACATATGATAATCGAGAAGTGCATGGCTGATGAAAAAATGCATGTCTAGAAGAGAAACATAATATTATATATATAGTTATATATTGTGGAAGTCAAATTCTCATTTCTTTCTTTTTAATATATAGAAAAGAAAGAAAAAAAAAACCACTTAAGGAAAAAATAAATTAATTCTTCTTATCTTTGTTTTTTTCGTTTTTTCTTTTAAATATACAGAACGTAAAAAAAAATAGGAATTGAAATAAAAATTTATTAAAAAAAAAAAAAAAAAAAAAAAAAATTTGAAACCATATAAAATTGGGGAAATTAGACATAGATTATACTTTTTGTTCTATTTTTCCATATATACATTTTTCAATATTGGTTACTATAGTTTTGTAATATTATTAACCCTATTGTAAACTTGAATATGTGATATTAAAAAAGATTTTAATAATAATTAAGTGAAATAGATTAGTTTTCCTTATGTTTCAATGCATTCAAACGTAAATGAAATACTTTCACTAATATTAATTTTAGGAGTGGAGTACATGATCACGATAATCTATTTACATTTTAATGCATTGAAAAGTAAGAGAAATTAATCTATTTCACTCAATTAGTATTTAAATCTCTTTTTAAAATCACATATTTAAGTGTACTATAGGATTATAAATATTATAAAAGTATATGTGACCAATATTGAAAAATGTGTATATGGAAAAATATAACAAAAAGTATCACTATATGTAATTCTCCCAATTTTATATGGTTTTCAATAACAAAATGTCAAACAATACACAATTCCTTCATTTTTATATATAGAATAGGTTTCAAATATTTGTTTCTTTTTTCTTCACAATCATGTTTTTGTTTCCTTGAGTGTTTTTTACTATCTGTATATTGTAAAGAAAAAAAGGAATTTGACCTTCACAATCAGATTTTTGTTTCCTTAAGTATTTTTCTTTTCTTTTCTAATATATATATTAGAAAAGAAAGAAAGAAGAACTTGACTTCCACACTAATATTTACTATCTTCTGTTTCTCTTCTAGCATGCATTTTCCTTCAGTCGTGCACTTGTCGATTTTCATTGGTAATCTCGATGAAATTGGATTTGGTAATACTCAGAATCTTCAGGTTCATGACTTAGGTTTTCATGCTATTATGTACACGATTTAGATCGATTTAGGGTTACGTCAGCTTCTCCTATGATTTGCTGATTCTACGCAATTCTTGATTACTTTAAAGATTGGTGTCTTTCTCTCAAACCGATTTTTCAAATATAGTGGAAAAAGATAAGACACATGTGAACACACTTAGACCTTAATCTTATGGAAGAGGGTGTGGTTCTGAAAACACTCGGTGACATAAACACTCAGTGGTTCATGTCAGGTCACTGAACGTGATGAAGGGGCGCTCAAATATCTTAAAGATATTAAGTGGTGTAAGATTGAAGAGCCTAAAGGATTCAAACTTGAGTTTTTATTTGACTGGGATCCGTATTTTAAACACATTGTCTAATCATATGATTGATGAAGATGAGACACTGCTGGAGAAGCCTATGGGTGATTAACTACTTATCATCTCCTGCAAATGTTGTCTACTTTTAAGTATATTCTGCTTAGCTGATTCCATTGCGCTGTAGAAAAGTATCTTCACTTATGTTCAAATTGATTCTTATTGTTTCCCCTCACTTCACGCAGAAATTGACATGTATCCTGGAAAGTGTCTAACTCAAAAGATTCTTAAGAAGAAGCCTAAAAAGGGTGCAAAGAACGCTAAACCAATCACCAAAACCGAAGATTGTGAAAGCTTCTTTAACTTCTTTAGTCCTCGACATGTCCCAGATGAAGATGAAGATATCAACGAGGAAATAGTAAGATAATTGTTATTATAAAAATGTCATGTTTTAGTTAATGTGTTTAGTAATTTCTCCTAATGAACCATAACGGAATTCTTGCAAAATTCTCAAATGTAGGAGAAGCAAATAAAAGAAATAGTAGCTCACGAAGACAGTGTAAGAGGTCACAGAAACAGAAAAAAGGTAAAAGTACCCAACCATGCTCATAAGTGTAACCTTATTGATTCATTCTTTTATGTGGATGAACAAACTTGTTTATGTGGATTTGTGTCCTTTGGTGAGAGATGGTGTTTTTCCCCAGATTCTTTTGTCACATCCTCACCTTGCGATCGGGGATTTACGTTGGACCGACGATGACTGCAAGCCAATGTGCAGGAGCCGTATTGCGACACACGAGCCGTAATATTTTTGTGTATAAAATAATGTGTACTTTTTAGTTCTAAACCAAAAATCCTCAAATAAGAAAACCAAACTGCTGAAAAGAAAAAGAGTTTTACACTTTGCATCACAAAATAAAAAATTACGATACAAGTTTTTATTATTCCATTAATTTGGGCTTTGGACACAATAAAACAAACTTTAAGCCTTCGAAAAACATACTAAAAAAACACTTCGAATTTTCCAACATCTATCGGTTTTGTACCCCTTTACTTCTACACCCTTGTGTTATATTATAACATCAATAATTCTTGTTACTCTCTTCTCTTTGAAGACACTCCTTCAATCCTATAACAATCTGTTGCATGTTCGGCCTCTCAGAGACGTTCTGCGAAACAGAAGCCAAAGCAATCTCCACAATTTTCCAAACAGAGTTTAGATCAAAACCTTTATCCATATTTGTATCTATAACATTGTTAACATCATTCGTAGACCTCAAGACCGAGACTACCCAATCACTCACATGAACACGCTTCGTCTGTGACTCACTGATCACATTTTTGCCTGTAATCATTTCCAATAGAACAACTCCAAAGCTGTAAATGTCACTCTTCTCGTTTAACCCACTTGTCTCAAAGCATCTGGACATTATTTAAAAGAAAGCATACAATCAAAAAGAAGATTTGGTAAATCTTGCAGAGATAAGAGAGAAAAACTGACAGTGGATCGAGATAACCGGGAGTTCCAGCAACTAGAGTTGATACGTGAGAACCACTCTCTGTCTGAATACTACGCGAGAGTCCGAAATCTGCAAGCTTTGCTCTGTTTTTATCGTTCAACAATATGTTTGAACTCTTCACATCTCTGTGAACTATCGCAGGTTTGCATCCACAGTGAAGATACTCAAGCCCTTCATATAGATTTTCGTTAAAGATGAAAATTTTCGGATTAGTTTTAAACAAAAACAATACTTTGGGCATACCTTGTGCTGCATCAAGTGCAATCTGAAGCCTTTGAGTCCACGTCAATGTATGGTCATACTTTCCCGCGAGATGATCCGCCATGTTACCATTAGCCATGAACTCATAGATCAATCCCATTTGATTAGTTTCTTGGAAATAACCAATCAGTGCCGTGAGGTGTACGTGATGAACCCTCACAAGAACTTCGACCTACAAATATACATAGGTGGTTATGAACTTGGAGGAAGTGTTAATTTGTATATCTTCTTGGTATCAATATCTAGAATCATACTACATTACCTCGGAGCGAAACTCTTTGAATCCTTGAGCTGATGTTTCTGATAAGAGTTTTACAGCAACTTGAAGGTTGTTATAATAGCCATGGTAGACTGTTCCAAAACCTCCTTTACCAAGGACACGACCGAAGTTATTTGTCATCTTTACAACTTCTGCAAAGGTAAACAGTAATTTGTTCTCTGATTTTGCAATCGGACTGTTTCTTGCTCCGTTGTCTGCATTTTCTTCCACCGTGGAGTTTACTTTGCAACAGAAAGTTATAACAATTTGTAATGTGATAAACAGATAGATGTGGAGATAGATTTTTACCAGTCTTGTTTCTCCGGTTCTTCATTCTCCAAAACACGCCAAACAAGAGAATGAACAATGCTGCGAATGATGCGGCAAGCGGGATCACGAGTTTTTTGCTCTTACTTTCTCTGCAAGAAATTTCGGTACAGAGTCCTGAATTATCTCCGACCTTTAGCGAGAGCGTTCCGCTCCTTGATCTTTCTAATAACTCAGATGGGACAGAACCAGTTAGCTTGTTCTTCTCTAGATTTCTGCAGATATCTTAAAGAGTTAGAGTCCATAGATCTTTATCTAATTTGTTATCATTATATCGCAATATCTTTATGTCTATAACTTACAAAACCCTCAAAGAGTTCAGTCTTGACAGAAACTCTGGAATGTCTCCGGTTAAGCTATTGTTTGATAAGTCTCTGCCGGTTAAGAAGATAATAAAGTTGCCTTGTTCAAGTCAAGAAACTCTTTTAGCAAAAAATAAAATTATCGGTATCAAAATATTAAATTAACTTACAGCTCTTGAATCATTGTGAGGTTAGAGAAGAAGGGAGATATGGGACCGGTTAACCCGCTAGACGCTAAGTTCCTGTCAAAGCGATAAATTTTACAAACTATCATAGCTATAATAAGGCCCTCCCAAGTGTAGAGTAAATAGAATGCTTACAGTGATGTGATTCTAGGAGGCGTAAAGCTACCATAACTACAATCAAGTCCTTCCCAAATGTAATCATTAGGCCTACAAGGATCTCCTTGCCAGTTTTTCTTCACTTTATAACTCGTCTTTATACCCGTAACCGTGTCATCTATAAGTTTCAATTGAATGCATTGATCAAACAGAGAAAAAAGATTGAACTTTGTTAGTCGTTTTACTAGCACATACCATCATCTTGGTTAGTGAGAGATTGCGAGTTACTATCTGCGATGTAAATCTCTAGAGCGTTAATGATTGGTGGAAGAGTAGACTTGGGAGTTCTCACGAGTGAAAACCTTATAATTGTTTGATTCTCAGGGTTTAGAACAAAAGTGTCTGTTTGAAGATACTTGGGACTGAAGTTAGCAATCGACACTCCGTTAATGAGGATTTTGAACTCTCTGGTCTCGTTTGGTTTGACACTGAGATCTTCAACCTCAGCAAAATGCATGTAAGCAAAGTATCTTACGGTTGGATCACTCCCATCAAGTGTCATAATGATGGGGTCTGTTATGTTTCTGGGAGTTATCGCTGTGCTCATCACCAAACTTGAAAGATTGTAACTATTATTGTCTGACATAACTGGAAGTGAGGTATTGATCTCTCTACAAGAGTCAAAGTTCCGAGATACCCAGATTCTGTCATAGACATCTTCACCATATCTGATTCACAAACAAAATCTTCAGTTTCCACTCATTCTAGGTCAAAAAGTAAACTTGGAGCTAAAGAAACATAGCAAGAAACAGAGGATGAAACAGAACAAGAAACAGAGGATGAAACAGAACACAACATGTCTTATTGTCGCTACGGTTTACCTGACACGTGAATCAGGGAGAGAACTAAAGTCCCAGCGTCTGGAAAAGAACAAAACACCGTTTGGAGATTCGTATGTAGTATTGTCGTTGCCAAGAAACCTAAGCTCTAAAATCGACATAAATGGACTTCCTTTACCTTTGTTTCCCAAACAGACATATATATTCTCCGATTGGCTCAAGTAAACAACTTCTTTAGTTACAACGGTGAATGTTTCGTTTAACTTCACCGTTGACCAAATATTGCCTCCAAGAAACAGATCAAATTCGGGTGAACCATTTTCTCCATCGTAGTTTCCGTACAAGAAACTGGCTCTTATGAGGTATTTCTTGCCTTTCCCTTGTGTTGGAATCAGTGTGTAGCAGTTTCTAGAACCTTCTGGGAAACTCCTAAGGTTCTGAAGCTGTCTTTGTGCTGTGAAGGAGACCGATTTGGAGACTCCAGTTTCGACGAAGGATGAATCTGAGACATAGTTTATGCCTGTTGTTTCATCTTTGTACGATGATCCATTTGGAATTCCACAGTCTATGCTTATGAAACCTGATTAAGCATACGAACTATAAATTTATGAGTAAAGGATTAAACTTTTAAAGATAAAGAAATCAGAATTACGAAAACCTGATTGATCTTGGGCAAGAACCGAAAAGAGAAGAAACAATGCAAATGCTGCTGAATAGACCAAGTAGAGAAAAAGAAAGTGTTCCATTTTCGTCTGGTTTCTTGAAAAACAAGGAAAAAGAAAAATGAAAAATGGGGTTTGAAACGTCTATTGTGATGAAGGTTGTATTTAAAGATTAAAGAAATAATTATTTTGGAGGTATACTCTGAGGACCAAACTTAAACAAATTTAAAGTAAAGTAATTTATATCAGCTACTTGCTTAGCAAAGTCAAATCACCACCAAAAGTCAACGAGAGACCTGCGGAATAAATCAATTATTATCCTACAAAAATGTATAAAACTCATTTAATTTTAAGCGGATTAATTTTCATTAACTAGCAAATATATTCTTCGAGTAGATAACTCGTATGTTTAGACATGAGAGCACGATATAAATAACGTTAATTTATATCTTCATTATCTTTTGCCTGCCTCTATATTAAAGTCGTTTACGACCAACATTATAGATTTGAATGACTTACATAATATATAACATAAAATGTGTACAATGATGCAAAAGCTTCAAATTTTTGTATCCATGACAATATGTCACATGTGTTCAGAAAAGAAAAAGACAATATGTCATGGGTATAACTGATGATCAGCTCTTCTAGATAACATTGTGTTCCTGTCCTTTATTTATTATTAGTCAGCTTAGTGTAAAAGAGATTCAAGTACTTTAACTAAAAGATTCAAGTAAAAGAAGATAGGACAATCGTTCGGGCGTTACGGGCGTAATCACAAATGTCCTTTTCTCTTAAAATTTTTTTTTACTACACCTCTTCATTTGAGTCAATTTGAGAATATGCCCACTGATCTTGTGTATAATATGTGATGACGATTTTGGCCTTACAAACATTAAAAAAAATTAAAACAAAAAAAAAAAGAAAAAAAAACCCAATTCATGCCTATTCTTTTTCGTTGGCAACGATACCTCCGACGAGCACCATTGAAGGTGGAGCTTCAAACTTAAAAATTAAGGTAAATGCTTATAATTTTATATGTATTTTATCTAATTAGACGTGCCTGTGAGTTTATTTTGTGTTAAAAAAAAGTTATAAGTTGTAAAATTGGATGTTTGTTTTCAATTTGGATGTTTGTTTCAATTAAGATTTTAACTATTTGCTTAAAAATACGTATTTGTATGCACATTGGGTTAGAGTGAGTTGATTAGGAGATTGAGTTGGTAATTGGTTGATTATAGTATTTGATTTACAATGAATCATAGTTATATTAATAAATTTGGTCCAAACAAACCCAGTTTCGCGATTTAGTATAACTGGTGCAAACTGTTATAACTGAAAAGAACTAATATTATTTTTATTCTTTTCAGGGACAATGATGAATAACACTTGTCTCACAACTCTACATTTTGATTATGGGGGGTACTATTCAAGGATTGAAGATTCTGGTGTATATGAATGAATAGTAAAAGATAATGGTCAAACTTAAGGTTTATTATTTAAGACATCAATCGATGATATGACTTACTTTTTGTTAATCGATAGGATACAGAAGAAGATTATGGTAGTTGATGGTACGATGCAGCTGAGATTGAGTTACATTTCATCTTCAATGCAATATAGGAGACCGACATTTATTTGGGATGATGATGATGTACAATTCTTTCTAATTCTTTGTGATAAAGAGGTGTGTAAAAGTGTTTTGCATATGAAACTCATGAAAGATACCTCAAAGGATCAATGGAGCGAGCCAAGTTTAAGTGTTATGAGTAATGAAGTGTTGCTTTCAGGTGGTATAGATAAATGTATAGTTAGTGATGGTGGTGGTATGATAAATATATATGAAGGCGTTGAACAACCAGGAGAAGAACAAGAAGCAAAACAAGAATATGAGCTAGAAAAAGAATATGAACCAGAACAAGAAGATGAGCCGATAGAGAATGTTGATATTGGAGATTGTGAAAACGATTATGATAATGGTATGGGTAGCTCTACTAGGCATGACAATGTTGAGAATGGTGTAAGAGAATGTCCGAATGTGGAGGCATGGAAAGATGGTTTGAATTTTGTAGTAGGTCAAGAATTTATTGGTAGACGGATAGTGAAATATTTAATTGAAAGAGCTTCTAATCTGAATTATTTTGGGGTTGTTGTAGTGAAGTTGAAACCAAAGTTATACGTCGTAAATGTTGTGAAGCAAAAAATGGTTTAAGTGGCATTTACGAGTTGCTAAACTGAAAAATTCAGAATATTTCTCGGTTAGAACTTACACAAAATTCTATACATGCTCTCGGGCTAGTTCGAGTACAAGCTCTTATAGAAAAAAGGCACAACATGATTAGTTGCATCTGTTTTGAAAGAAGATTATGCCGACCAATTCAAAACTCCAGCTCCTAAAGGCCTCATTGGAATAGTTCAGTCAAGAGTTTGTGTTAAAGTATCATATTCTACCGCCTATAGAGGGAAAAACAAGTTGTTTATGATGTGAGAGGTAATCTGGAAGAGTGTTATAAGATGTTGTACTCTTATTTGTTCATGTTGGAGAAGGTGAATCCCTGTACACGAACAAGAGTTAAATTGGATGAAGAAAAAAGGTTTCAATACTTATTTGTTGGTTTGGGAGCTTCCACTGAAGGGTTTCAAGTGATGAGGAAAGTCATCATTGTGGATACAATTTTTTTTACAACTGTATATGGTGGAACACTTATTTTTGTTGTGGCTCAGGATCCGAATCATCATCATTATCCGATTGCATTTGCTGTAGTTGATGGTGAGAAAGATGCTAGTTGGACATGGTTTTTCAATGAGCTGAAAACCATAATACCGGATAGTGATAAATTAGTTTTCGTTTCAGACAGAAATATAAGTCTCATCAAGGCAATACGTCATGTGTACCCGAAATGTCAGCATGGGTATTGTATATACCATTTGTCCCAGAACGTGAGAACAAAAGTTTCCGATGTCAAAAAAGACATAGTTGCATCAAAATTCAGGGAAGTTGCTCAGATTTATGAAGTGGGTGAGCTTGAAAAAGAGTATGCTGATTTTTTGAGAAGATATCCTAGTATAGCCGTATATTTAAAGAGTACTTGTGAAATTAAAAAATGGGCAAAGTGTTATTTTTTAGGTGCAAGATACAACATAGACACCATCAATGTTGTGGAATCTATGAATAGTGTATTCAAGGATGCAAGGAAGTACTCCTTATTACCATTGATTGATGTGATTCTTGGAAAATTCGGTGAATGGTTTAACAAGCATAGGAAGGCTTCTGTTGGTGGATCGAGCTTGCATAAACTGGTAACTCTTTTAGAGAAAACATTGCATGTAACGTGTGCTGAGGCAAAGTTCTTAAACGTGACTGAGCTAAACCGCTTCTTACTTGAATATATTGTGATTGGGCGGGATGGGAGGTCTTATTTCGTGGACTTGTTATCAAGAACTTGCAGCTGCAATCGTTTTAATGTAGACAAGTATCCTTGTGTTCATGTAGCAACTGCCAACATTTTTAACACGGAGAAGGAAGATAGAACTAGGGATTTCAAAATGCATGAATTATGCTCAAAATATTATTGGAGGGAACAATGGGCATTAGTGTATTGTAAGACGATTTATCCGGTGCCACATCAGTCTTCATGGGATGTTCCAGCTGAGGTACTAGCATTAACAGCCTTACCTCCATATTATGAAAAAAAGAAAGGAAGAAAAAGAGAGAAGAGCTTACCATCGGTTGGAGAACGTCGACGCAAGAAGAAGAAGAAGGCAAGAGGTTGTGAAAGTGGTACTCATAGTCAAAACGCTAGTGAAAGTGGTACGCAATGTCAGAATGGTAGTCAAGACTGGGATAGATGGTCTCAAGGTGGTACTTCTACTCAAGGTGGTACTCAAGGTCAAAGCCGTAGTCAAGGGTGGGATAGGTGGTTTGAGAGTGGTGCTCAAAGTGGTACTGAAGGTTAATTCATGTATGTATTTGTATGTGATGTTATTTGTAATTGCTTCTTAGTATTTTGAATTTGGTTATGAGATTATTTCAGTATAAATTGTATTTCAGGAAGTACAACTTGGTATTACTCTCTGTCATAAAGTACAACTAAGATCTTTAGGTGCAATTTGGTATTACTTTATTTAATAAAGTACAACTAAGCTTAATTTCATATCATAAAAACATAAACAAAATTTAAATATATATAAACAACTCAAAACATCTTTCAAAGTTTTATATCATATAACTTTTACCTTATTAATGACAGAAAAAATTATCTTTGTTTAATAGTTGGATCATCTTCTTATTTACACATCATATACTTTATATGTTTAAAATCATTTTACATATTATGATGTCAATCAAACCGACAATATGTTTTAATTTATACAATTGCTTTTCACCAATGTAAATGCATTTTAAAAAGTTAAAATCATAAGTATAACTAACTAATATTAATATGGAATAATTTTATCCATAGTATAACTAATAAAAACTAAAAACTCATTAAAATACAACTATGTGGAATGGTGTACAACTTGAAAATTGGGTACAACTGTTTGACATTTTTTCCAAAGGCAAAATTGAAATGGCGCCACGTGTGCAAGTGTTTTAAATGGTGGCGCCATCTGTTCATCTAAAAAACGTGGGTTTATTCGAATTTTCAAAATTATTTCGAATAACTTTCCTATTTATTCTTTTCCAATTATTCTGTCATTATTCACTCTTCTATCCTTTTTTTCCTTTCTTCTTCTCTCGAGTCTCGCTGGAAATTTTTAAAATTCTGGGTCTGGAGCTGAGTTTCGTTTTCACTTTTCAATTTCGATCCACATACAAGAAAAGTAACATCTACTACATTCATTCATTCAAATTTCACGGATTCACACCCTAATTGCTTTAGGGTTTTTTAGAGTTTCAATTAGGTTTAACTCAATTGAAATTGGATTTCATTTTAGAGTTTCAATTGGGTTTAACTCAGTTGAAATTGAGTTTCATTTTAGAGTTTCAATTAGGTTTGGTTCGATGTTCAATTGTGAATGATTTTAATTTTCTTTCAATTAAGGTTAGCTAAGCATAGATAGATTATGTGAGAAGGACCCTTGGTACGATGAAATGAAGAGGTACAATAGGGAAGAGGATATGCGTACATTGATAGTTGACGGTGACTATGGCCTTCCTTTAAGCTGTTCATGTGGTAGAAGGATGACTGAGGAGACCTCAACCAAAGAGCCTATAGGAAAGAAATACTTGACATGCCATATGTTTAAGGTAAGAAGAGGGACATGGATTTTAGATTAATGGCATTAACGTTAGAATATGTGATGATATATTTGTCTTTATGTCATTGTAGAATGATGGCTTACATATTCAGAAACTTTGGAGTCTCGCTATCGAAGAAGAGGTGCTAAGTTAAGGAAGGAGTTTGATGAGAAATTCAAGGAAGACAGATCCGGACGCCATGAGTTGTATATCAAGATATTGCGTACGGAGCTAGAAAACAATACTGAAAAGATTGCAAATCTGAAGGAGTTGGTGGCTAGACTTGTGACTCGAATCGAGAAGCTTTTCGGTCCTATTCCTTAATATGAAATTAATTCCTTGGGGACTTGTCTTATCTTTGTTTTTATTTTGTTGTGTGAGACTCTTGTTTTTTTCTAAGACTAATCTTTGATTTGTAAGACTTATTTTTCCTTTCTAAGACTTATCTTTCTTTCGAAAGACTAATCTTTGTTTTGTTAGTTCTAATATTTTTATTTTAGTTGTTCATATTGTACTTATACTTGGTTGGATCAGTTGTACAAGAAAATCAACAAACATAAAAATAGGATAATAAGTTACTTGTATCAACATAACAACTTGTCCTTAAAGAAAACACAACCAAAACAGTATCTAAATAAGTTTCACAACAAACACAAACATATCATAAGGAGAATAGTCAACTCCTAAACCATAGTTCACATGAAAATGATAAAAAAAAAGATCATGTCTTACTCCTCTTCGTCTCATTAATCCATGGAGAAGATTCGTACTTTGAAAGCTTTACCTTCCTCTTCCTCTTCTTACTAGCCTTCTCATTCTCATCATCTGAATTCACATCATCTTTCTTCTTATTTTCCACTTTCTTTTTCTTATCACTTTTATTTTTTTATCATCTTTTTTCTTACTTAGGTATAGTCTTCACCCTTTTACCATACTCTCTAATCCTAACCTGGGAGCAAGACCTCTTTGAAACTGTATGTGGCCCTCTTTTTCTACTCTTCTGAACTGGTACCACTTGTACCTCTTCTCCACCAGCAACCTGTTCTTTTTTTTCTTTCTCTTCCTCACTGCTCTCTTTTTCTTTCTCTTCCTCTACACGAGCAACAACTTCTTCTTCTTTCTCTTCCTCACTACTCTCTTATTCTTTATCTTTCTCTCCACTACCCACAACTTCTTCTTCTTTCTCTTCCTCACTGTTCTCTTTTTCTTTTTCTTTCTCTCCACCACCCATAGCTTCTTCTTCTTTCTCTTCCTCACTGCTCTCTTTTTCTTTATCTTTCTCTCCACCACCCACAGCTTCTTCTTCTTTCTCTTCCTCACTGCTCTCTTTTTCTTTTTCTTTATCTCCACCACCCACCTCTTCTTCTTCTTCTTCTTTCTCTTCCTCAACTGTTTCTTTTTGTTTCTCTCCTCCAATAACCTCATATGCATTCTCATCATCCAACTTAATCGCATCTTCATCAATCTCATTTCTTCCTGAAATATTAAAATAACCATCACCAATATCATTTTCATCATGCCATGCAGAATTCAATTCCTTCCTAACAAATTTTTTAACTTCCTTAAACCCATCTTCAACAGTTTGTACTCTTTCATTTAGAACACCAAGCTGCTCATGGATAACTTTAAAGCTGTCATCCATTTTCTTAAACCCCTCTCCTGTATATTTTCTCAAACTCTGAACAACAAAAAACAAGGCCATAAGATGCATCATTTGACCTAGCTTCCGGCGCAACAACTGATGGAGTTCCAATTGATGGAGCCTGAGATGATGGAGTTTCAATTGATGGAACCTGACCTGATGGAGCTACATCTGACTTGTGTGCAGCAAATCCAACTGGGACATCTTTTTAAACAATATCTTCTTCTTTTGAACGAGTAGACGCTCGTGCCAACCATCAACAACTGCATCAATCTCATCTCTGTCATCCTTTAAAGCATCCATATCCATGATTCTAGACAAAAGAGCTTTCTCACCCGCAGATGGTTCCAAGATACTATGTATATTTTGTCAAGATAAACAAATAAAATTAAAAAAATAATACTCAAGTTTTAAATAATTTAAGATAAGGTAACGCATCATTCTATATATATATTTAATGTTTTTACTTTTTTCAGTTACAACATAATTTATGACCAATAAAAATAGGAAAGAGTTTAAGTCTCTTTGATCTTACAGTAGGAGTCTGTCATTGAGTCTGTTACCAATAAAAAAAATATAAAATTAAAAAAAAGTAAGAAAGACTTTGAAAGACTTTGAAAACTTTTATAAAGACTCATTTGACACATGTTTTTAAAATGATTAGTTTTGGGCTTTATTTACAATCTAGATTTTAAATAAACACTACAAAAAAAGTTTGTTGCATCACTTAAATTGTATCAATCAAATAAATAATACTAATTTGAGTTACTTATTAATAATCGATACAAAATTTAAAAATTAACATTAATTACAATAAGTGATGTTATTTGGCATCAATTAAAGAAAATTAATACTACTTTGTCTTGATTTGCATCAGTTAAAAAAAAAAGATGCAAAATAAAAATTAACATCAATTGTTTAAGTTATACAAAATTTGTATCATTTGAAAAATAACGCAATTTTTTTCTTACATTTATCTCACATCTCCAAAACAAGTTGAAGAGAAAATGACTCCTCTATAAATAAACTCACACCAAATAATTAGTTTAACATATTTATTTTAATTAAATATTAAATATATATTTAATAATATTTAATATTTTGATTTTTTAATTTAATTATAAAATTAATTAATTTTAGCATCAATTGTTTACAACCAATGCAATTATAACATCAATTACAAACAAATGATACAAATGTGTAACATCAATTGTTAGATTTGTAACAAATATTAATATCATTTATATTTACTGATGCAAAGTTAACATCATTTATTTATAACTAATGCAAATTTAACATCATTTATTTGTAATTGATGTAAATTAGCATCAATTACAATAATGATGCAATATTTTTTTTAACCGATGCAAATATTTTGCATTACTATTTCTAAAATCATTTACATAAATGATGCAAAATTAGTTTGCATCACTAAGTAATACAAGTATACAAAATAAGTGATATAACCGACTAAGAGAGGTTCTGCCCAGTGCACATGCTCTAAACATAAATCAGATCACCCGTCAGTAGTAGTTGTAGATACATATTGTGTTAAGGATAGATTAGTCATTTGTTATTACCTAATCACCTCTTGTAATCTCTAGATATATTGTTATTCTCTCATATAATAAAGATAAGTTTTCCCTTATACATGGTATCAGAGCACCACGATACCTAGGAGACCAAAATATTTCGCCGCCACCCTCCTCTTCTTCGTCTTCCTTCGATCTCTGTTTCTCCTCTACTTCTTCTAAACTCTGTTTCAATGGCGAATGAAACTATTAATGTTGGTGACAATCAAATTCTCTTTCATATAAACATGACCAATGTCACCAAACTCACAGATACAAACTTTTTGATGTGGAAACAACAAGTTTATGCTCTTCTTGAAGGCTACAACCTTGCAGGGCACCTTGAAGGTTCCAACGCACCATCGCCAACACTCATGACTGCTACTACTGTCTCAGCCAATCCGGCATTCACCGTATGGAAGCGCCAAGATCGGCTGCTATACAGTGCCTTGCTTGGAGCAATGACACCAAAGATTCAACCTCTCCTCTCGAACACTACCACAGCGGAACAGATCTGGACAAAGCTTACCGACACGTACGCAAAGCCAAGTCGTGGACACATTAAACAACTGAAGCAGCAGATTAAAGATTGGAAAAAAGGCTCCAGAACAATCAATGAATACTTTCGGGGGCTGACTACTCGTTTTGATCAATTAGCTCTCCTTGGAAAACCTATCGAGCATGAAGATCAAATAGAATACATTCTCGAAGGATTATCGGAGGATTACAAAACCCTCATAGATCAAATTGATGGCCGAGATAAGTCTCCATCTCTTACAGAGCTCCACGAGAAATTGCTGAATTATGAAGCCAACATCTTGGCAACGGCGGCGCAGTCAGAGATAATACAGCTAATGTGGCGAGTACTCGTCCGTTCAACAACAACAGCTACAGAGGTAATGGCAGGAAATATCAACCACAATCACAACAGTTGGGGTC
The DNA here is from genome assembly GCA_028015245.1 of Cardamine occulta. NCBI lineage: Eukaryota > Viridiplantae > Streptophyta > Magnoliopsida > Brassicales > Brassicaceae > Cardamine > Cardamine occulta. The sequence continues at coordinate 5,209,645 of CM051369.1, forward strand.
TGCTCCGAGACCTAACAATTACTCATGGAGAGCGCCTCAAACTTTCGATGTTTCAACCAGTTTACTCCGCGTGGCTATCAAGGTCGCTATCAAATCTGTTTAGTTCATGGTCATAGTGTACGCACATGTCCGCAGCTACAGCAGTATGTGAGTCCCTCTAGCTCGGCCTCCTCTGTCTCCAATTACTCTGTTTCTCAGTGGCAGCCTCGCACACATCTTGCTTCTGCTCCATCAGTCCAGAATCCGAACTGGCTGTTGGACAGCGGTGCTACACATCACTTGACGACTGATCTCCACAACTTGTCAATGCACAATCTGTACCAAGGAGGAGAAGAGGTTACAATCGCAGATGGCTCCAAACTTCCGATTATGCATACTGGTTTTAAATTCCTTCCTACACTCTCCCGCCCTCTAGCTTTATCTAATATTCTTTATGTTCCAAACTTACACAAAAATATACTATCGGTGAATCGGTTGTGTGTGGCTAATAATATGTCTGTGAATTTCTTTCCTACTTATTTTCAGGTGACAGATCTCAAGACGGGGGCCCTATTAATCTCCAGAAATGTTAAAGACGAGCTATACGAGTGGCCGGGTTCCTTACTGCAACCAACTGCACTTCTAGCCTCACCTACCAAAACATCACTATCCTCATGGCATGCTCGTTTGGGCCATCCGTCTCAACAAATTTTAGCCACCATTATTTCTCATTTCTCTTGACCTTGTCTTGATTCAAATAAAACACTATCTCCTTGTTCACATTGCCTTATTAATAAAAGCCATAAGCAACCTTTTCATTCAAACACTATCACTTCCTTTAAACCTCTTCAAATCATTTATTTGGATGTATGGACTTCTCCTATCATCTCCACCAATAATTACAAATATTATGTTGTCTTTGTCGACCATTATACAAGGTATACATGGTTGTACCCTCTCAAACAAAAATCACAAGTCAAAGAGACATTTGTTGCCTTCAAAATCTTGGTGGAAAAACGGTTTGGCTCCAATATTGTCACCCTCTACTCGGACAACGGGGGCAAATTTCTTGCTCTCCGGTCTATTCTTTCGACTCATGGTATCTCACATTTCACTTCACCACCACATACACCAGAGCACAATGGTATATCGGAAAGGAAGCATCGACATATATTTGAAACTGGACTCACATTACTTCATCAAGCATTCGTTCCTAAGACTTATTGGCCGTTTGCGTTTCAAACTGCAGTCTATCTCATCAATCGCATGACGACGCCGATTCTTGATCATACATCTCCGTATCAGAAGTTGTTTGAGCAACCACCAAATTATCTCAAACTGAAAGTATTTGGAAGCTTATGTTATCCATGGGTACGTCCTTACACGTCACACAAGCTTCAAGATCGCTCTCTACCTTGCGTCTTTTTTGGCTACTCTCTCACGCAAAGCGCATACATGTGCTACCACATCCAATCTGGCCGCCTATATGTCTCACGACACATTGAGTTTGTTGAGTCTCAATTTTCTTTTGCCACCACATCTCCCTCATCACCATAAGCTGACTCTATTCCATCCGTTTTCATACCACCAACAGCCATTCCAGTCACATCCCGGTCACTCGTTTCAGCTCCGTCCAACATAGCGCCCCTGGCTTCAGATCCTCACCAACAATTAACGGAGCCGGCTGAGCTTCGCTCTTCTGCTCCAACGATAGACCCAGGTATGACATTCACATACACTTATTCTCGCCGCCCAAAACCGACTACATCGATTTTAGGACCTCATCCATCCACCACACAAACACAACCCTCTCATACTCAACCAAACGAACCACCACAGCCACCTCAAACAGTACCAGTTCCGCCAAAGCCTGCTCCCAGCACAGTCAAACCAACCAAACAAAAGCATGAACCACCACCAAACACTCACTCAATGCAAACCCATTCGAAAGGACAAGTTCTGAACCCTACTCAAAAACAAACACATTCCACTATTACCAAACACACCAAAGAACCGAACCTTGATATCACTATTCCCAAAACCGTAAACCAACCTATGCGTAATCAGAATTGGAGAGAAGCGTGTAATGAGGAAATTAATGCCCAACTACGAAATCATACCTTTGAACTTGTCTCGCAACCTCCGGACAAGAGTGTTATTGCTACGAAATGGATATATACGCTAAAGTATTTGCCTAATGGTATGATAAGTTGTTATAAAGCACGCTTGGTGGCGCATGGATTCAATCAAAGATATGGTGTTGATTATGCTGAGACATTCAGTCTGGTTGTTAAATCTGTAACAATTCGTTTAGTTTTGCAGCTTGCTGTTACAAGTTCATGGGAGATCAAACAACTAGATATCAATAATGCTTTCTTGCAAGGAACCTTAGAAGATGAGGTCTATGTAACTCAACCTCTTGGATATGTTGATCATGATCGTCCCGATCACGTTTGGCGTCTAAAGAATATATTATATAGCTTAAAACAAGCACCACGGGCTTGGTACACGGAGCTTAAGCGATTTTTGTTGACATCTGGATTTAAAAACTCGCTTGCGGATACATCGGTGTTTATCTTTTCCTGCGGCAAAGAGGTCCTCTACGTTCTGGTCTATGTCGATGATATCATGGTAACGGGAAATAGTAAAGGTTTGATTTCATCTTTCCTTCAAGACCTGGCCCAGTGGTTTTCTCTCAAAGATCCTACGGATATCACATACTTCTTGGGAATTGAAGCCACACGGACACCTAATGGATTACATCTCATGCAACGAAAATATGCCATTGATCTTCTCACAAAAGCCAATATTCTGGACTGCAAACCAGTCACTACACCAATGGCGTTGAGTCCTAAACTCTCAATACGTGATGGTACACCACTAAAAGATGCATCTCAATATCGTCGCGTTGTGGGCGGGCTTCAATATCTCTCTTTCACGCGTTCCAACCTTGCATTTGCGGTTAACCGTCTCTCTCAGTTTATGCATTGCCCCACGGACATTCATTGGCAAGCAGTGAAACGTGTGCTTCGGTATCTTTCAGGGACTCTCTCCACTGGAATCTTTCTCTGTAAGCCAACACAGGGACTACTGTTCGAATTGGGTATCACACTAACATCTACTCCGGTCATATACTGCGATAATGTTGGTGCGACGTACTTGTGTGCGAATCCGGTCTTTCATTCACGAATGAAGCACCTTGCGTTAGACTATCATTTTATACGAGATCTTATACAATCCGGTGTCTTGCGTGTTACTCACATATCTATTAAAGATCAGCTTGCAGATGCGTTAACTAAACCGTTACCAAGACCGCATTTTCGGGAACTCATGGTCAAGATTGGACTTGCTAATACACCTCCATCTTGAGGGGACGTGTAGATACATATTGTGTTAAGGATAGATTAGTCATTTTTTATTACCTAATCACCTCTTATAATCTATATATATATTGTTATTCTCTCATATAATAAAGATATGTTTTCCCTTATACAGTAATATCTAATGGGGGTTTCTCCTCAATAAGAAAATAAAAAATAATGAAAAGAGAGGAGAGAGGTTGAGAATCCTGTATAGAGAAACCATGAGATACTCATTTGTCTACTTGTCTTTCATTCATTGGTTCATTTTTTATTTATATTTTAATTATTTAATTAAATTATATGAAAAGTATTACTATTATATATGTGAGAAACTCTACTTAGATTTTTCCTACCGTGGATGCTCTAAGAGTATTTCCAATAGGAGTTTCTCACATGGCTATCTACAAATAAAATATTAATAAAAAGAAGAGTATCTCAAATAGTTGAGAAACTCTCACAAAAGTCTCTCTATCAAAATATTTTTGAGTGGGTTTCTCCATTATTTGAGAAACTCACTTAATTTAATATTAATATTTTTTGAGGAGAAACTCATGTGAGATACTACTAATGTGGCTACTCTAACGTATCAATATCTTTCTTTTTTCTTTCATTTCTGAAAAGCTTTTGAACTAAAATAATTTGTGGTAATGGTAACTTCAAGGTTTAAGTAAGAAGAATAAATATAAATCTTCCACTCCAAAATTTTACTATAAATTGTGTGTTGATAATCTTTAACTCAACATTTAATTTTATCTAATCTCTCAACGAAGATCCTCCTATCAATAGATAGAAATTAGTGTTCAATTGGGGAGATAGGATCTATATGCTCTCTCTAAAAAAAATTGAGAGAGCAAATATAACGATGTTGAGGTCCAAAATTCAAAATAAAATTTTTGATTTGTCTTTTCCTAGTCGTCATGAGAAAGAAAGGCAGAAATCTGACAGAGATGATTCCCTGAGATCTTATCCAATACCACTTGTACCTACGACTATAGGCGGGACGACATGCTTTTAGCTTCCCTGAGTCTGGGCCGTGTCTCAGTCCTGGTGTGGCTGATCATCCGAAAAGACTAGCTAAGCATCATTGGCTTGGTCATAAAATTAGGGGTTTTCTTGGGGATTGTGCGGAGGTTGAAGGCGGTGTACTAGACCCCCCTCCCAATCCTCCAGAAAAACCGGGGACCAGATAACATTGATAGATCTGCGACATGGGCTTGTGTATTGGTATGACTACCAATTAGAGTGATTGTGTATGTTTTCTTTGGTGGAAAACACAGTTCCATCGACAATTGCCAACGAGTATATGTAACTACAGCTCATGCAGAGGAGAGATATATCGTGAACATGAAGCATCTTTTAATTTGGTAATATATATGTAAACACATAATCTGTATGCTAAGTTCTATGGACTTTCAACTCAAAACTAATTGGTAATGAGTGAATTGACACATATCTCTTATATGTTAGTGCTAGTTCCTTTATATATCCGATGTGGGATTCCAACATACCCCCTGGAGATGATGGCTTATCAGCCCATCTTGGGTCACTGAATCCCACTTTAGAACTGGTAATAAATTTTTCTTGGGTCATCCTACTTGGATCAACAAACAAAGTTTTGATACCATGTTAAGTTTTATGAACTTTCAACTCAAAACCAATTAGCAATGAGTGGATTGACATATATTCTTTATATATTAGTGTTAGTTCTTTTACATATCTGATGTGGGATTCTAATACTGTATTATCTTTATATTGGATGAAACAAAACTGGCATAATCTATTTGCGAGCAAAGGAATCGTCTATGGAATTTTTGTAAATAATATATTTCATCATGCATGAATGAAATTCATAATCAGAAAAGACTTATCAAGAATTCCCAGAGTTTTAGTTTTAGAATCTCCTATTCTCAAGTGTCACGTTTTCATGCATTCTCACAAATTTATAAGTTGGCTAAAACATTATTTAGTACTTTTGTAAACTATTTGATGTCACAACTAGAATATTATAAAGATGTCATTACTAAAATCAATCTTATCTTATATTATTTTATTATTTTTGTTTCATACTTTATTTTTCTTTTTTTTTTTTTGTTCTGAAAAATGAATCTTTCGCAATACTTATTTTGCAAATAATAGTATATATTGACCCTTTAAAAAAGTAAAGCTACTCGTTGGAAAACAATTTTTAAGTTCATTATTATAATTTTATTTTTAAGATTATTTTGTTGATATATATTTATTGGGGTTTTATAGACATGTTTTTGCAGTAAAATATTTTGTTGTGGATCTAGTGTGAGAATTAAAGACAATGACCGCAACATGAAATGCGCAATAAGATCGATACTATATTGTTAGTATTATTTAAAAATTCACTATATGACCATGTTAATTGATAGTAACCATTTTTGGTTAGTCAAATCTAGTAGTAACTACACCTATAGTATATCTACATGAAAATATACAAACAAAATCTTCAAATTTTTCTGGTCAAACCATCATTTAATTTAAACCTGACTATAAAAATTACAAAAATACAATGAAGTTTAGCCTTCTACTTCACCACTGAAAGCAAAAAGAGAAAATAAAAACATTTACTTGAAGAATGAAGAGCATTTCTTTTAAGCTTATGTTATTGGTTTCTCTTATTCTCACCGTCTTCCGTAAGAAATATCGTTACCAATAGGAAACTAATATTTGTTAATGAAAATCAATAAAACCATAAAACCATTTGTTCAAAATCAATTTTAAATTGGTTTATATTTTATTTCCCTTTTTCTTGTTTTAAACTTTAAGATCATTTTTGTTTAATGCTTCTGGTATGTTTTAAGGACAAAATCTTGCAATTACGGATTTATGTTGGACCGACGATGACTGCAAGCAGCTTTGCCAGTGTGAAGGAGCGTATTGCGACACAAGCCATAACAGTTGTGTGTATCCTAGGTCATATGACAGATCCAACTGATGTCAGTACTTCCGAACAACATTGTGTTCCTGAATATAAAGGTTAATTAAATTATAAATATTCGTTGAATAAAAATATAATCTCATTTTAAGAATTTTGATGTGTTAATGTGTTGAAAATCATATACACATAACAGTTGAGTATGTTTTTGAATTATAGTTACGGTTTTTATTTAAATGAAGAGAATAAAAACCAACTGAATGCGATAATAAATTAATAAACAAGGGAAAATATGCAATGATCCTCTTAATTCCAAACGTATATTTTTTCAAATAATAACATTACTAGTATATATATATATATATATATTGGTTATACTAGTATTTTGAATATCATTTTAGATGGCAGATATTTCATAGATCAATAGAAACCAAAATATATCTCGATCACCTAATTAGAATAGTGTTGGTAGCATGGGGAAAGTTGAGGTAAGAGGATGACTCCTCCTATATAGTTTGTAAGGCAAGTCTCGTGTTTTATTACGCTACATATGCTTAAAAGATCATATTTACTAAATAACAAAAAGAAACACTAATAATCAAAATCAAATCTCATGATTTTCATCATAAGATTAAGCCCTTGATTTAGTAGTCATCTTAGTGATGTAGTAGTAGTTTCTTATTTGCTGCCAAAAGGTTCCTCAGCCTGGCCCATTAAAAGCCCATAATATAAAACGACGACGTGACTAGTAAAATTCACAGGTAACTCTGAAAATCTAAAAATCTAAAGAAAGGCTTCGTCTCGGGTCTAATAATAAGCGACGTTCGAGAAATTGTAAGCCAGAAGCTCGGTTTAGTGAGTTTTTTTTCTGGTAAATTCCTATTTCCCTCCAAACTTTTCATTCTAATTTTTGAATTTTCTGTTTTTATCTTCTTCCTCTCAACAGATCTTCTCGTTTCTTCTGGTGTGACGTAGCTTAGATTGATTTAGGGTTTCTTTTTTCCGGGTAGATTCTCTCTGCCTTTGTTTTGGGGAAAAAATTCAAGCTTTTTAGAATCGCTATGATTGATAATTTGAATAATTGGTGTTTGTTCGTTCATCTGCAATTTGATTTCTTGAAACAATCTTTGTAGGTTTTGATAGATCTTCAGATTCTAATTTTGCAGCTTTTAAGATTTTTTTTTTGCTTTTTGGTATTTGCAGGAGTCTCTTATAGCTGTTGTGTGTAATACAACAATGAAGCGTAAAAGAGGACATAAGAAAGGAAAAAAGTCTAAAAAGTCGAAATCTGAGTCGATTGATAACAATGTGGAGAATCAAACTTCAGAGCAAAGTTCTGAAGCTCCTGTTGAGTGTGAGAACAGTGAACATGAATCTAAAATGGAGGTTGATGCACCTTCTTCTACTGGGAGTGGTAATTCACCTAATGCTGAGAGTGTAGATGCTGAGAACAATGCGGTGGCTAAGTCGGTTGGACGTGTTAAGGTTAAACTGAAGAGTTCTAAAGCACCAGAACCTGATGAGAAATTGCGTAATGATGTTGATAAGAGTAGTTCTCAAGTGGTGTCTGAAGTACCTGTTGTGGTTGTTGAGAAAAAGGAAGAGTTTGTTCCTCGTTTGCCTGAGAGAAGACCGGTGTTTTTGAATGTTTATAGGAAAACTAAAGGTATCAAGATTAAGTCTTGGAAGGCGGTTGAAGGATCTAGCTCTTCAGTTACTGAGAAGATTGCTGATGCTGTAAAGGTTCAGGATGCTGTAAAGGTTCAGGATGCAATAGTAATTCAAAAGGATACAAAAACGGTTGATGAGATTTCTCAAGATAATAAGAAAGAACCAGAAATTGTACCAATTTCTGGTCAGAAAGAGGAGAAGAAGACTGATCAAAGTTCACAATATAATAAGCAAGAGCTGGAAGATTCTCTTGCAGTATGATCAGCTCAATATTCTACCTTGATTGTTACTCTTTTTTTGTTATGGTATGTACTGTTCAACTTGAATATTACGCTAATGCACCTTCTGTGTCTTGGTGTCATATTGCTGTAGGTGATCAAGAAGATTATGAAGATGGATGCTGCTGATCCCTTTAATGTTCCTGTGAACCCAGAAGCTCTTGGAATTCCTGTAAGTGCATATATTGGCTTCATCTTTATTGGATAAAGGTACCATTTTGGGAGCTGCTGTTACAATTTAACATGAGCTTGTGAAAGCTCAACTATTCATCTATATATTTGATACGTCTTGCATATCTTGATTGCATGCTCATGTTGATTTTTCCTAGGTAAATAGCTCCATACACTGCGGCATAAATACTTTTTTCGCGAACAATCGAAAATTGTTTTGATCTCAATTGACAGGATTTAGAAATACTCTCGTACATGGACTGGACCAGATTTGTTGTATTAGTGTGTAGAGATTATTGTCTCTTTCCTTTAGGACCTTGGCTTTTGGTTATTGCAAAGTTTGAATTCTCAGCTTTTATAGATTTACATTTGTCTAGCAATATGAAAGTAGAAGCTAATTAGAAAGACTTGTCATCTTCTTATAAATTTGGACAAACATATAGACTCTCGACAAAGATGGATAGTAAATTGTATTGTGACTTTCTTGTCCCTGTCAGTGGACATATATAGGACGTTTTGTCCTATAGGTTTCCCATCTTGAGAATCTTTTCATCTCTTCTTTGCTCCTTGCTTGTACATAGGTTTCAGAATTGATGTCTAACTATAAGTGTTTTCTGGTTATGTGATTAGGACTATTTCGATATTATCAAGACCCCAATGGATTTTGGAACAATATGCAATAATTTCGAAAAAGGCAACAAGTATATGAATTCTGAGGATGTTTACAAGGATGTCCAGTACATTTGGAATAACTGTTCCAAGTACAATAAGAAAGGTGATTATATTGTGGATCTGATGAGGCGAGTTAAGAAAAATTTCATGAAGTACTGGACTGCAGCAGGGTTGTATACTGAGCATTCAGCAGGTATTACCAAAATTTATCTTCTCCAGCTCTTTGACTCTTGTGCTGAAGCAATGTTAAATTGGTAGCTAGTTAGCTTTAGCTCTGTCTGTAGATAGTGACGTTTCTGGTTCCCCTTGCATATATAGTAGACATCGTGAACATATTCAGACGCTTCTGCTTCTGAAGCACCATGTATGTCTGGCAAGGGTCATTGCTGATTCTAGCTATTGAAATGCATGTAGCCCCATTTTAGTTGTAAAAGTATAAAAATAATTTTCTAATATATCCATCCAGAGCTGGTAGTCAGATGACTCAGATGAGTTAATCTTGAATGCTGTGACATATAAGCATTTGGCTGCAATTACCGCCTTACGTCTTTTTTGCATTGTTTGTCAGTTTTAATTCTCTTGTGAGTTTCCAGTTTTAGAGATGTATAAACCTATATGTAGGAAGTATATGTGGCCTAAAAAAGTGAATTCCATACGAAATGAAAGTATATAGAGAAATGTCAATATGTGAAAGTGTTGTATCTATCAGCTATGCATTTTGGTCTTACGATTAAGCTTATTTTGTTTCTTTGGTTATCAGCAGAAAATACAGAGGATGGTGGAAAGTCATCCACCAAAGGCAGTCAATCAAAGCAGAAGAGCCATAAACGCCATGGGTATGTCACTGAAACTTTCTTCCTCTGATATGTAGGGCCTAATAACCAAATATGTCCTCCTTGTGTTTGCGCCATTACCCTGAGTTTGATTTCAATGTGTCTCATAAATCTTCTAGATTATAAGCCAAGAGTTTATCTTCTACAAAACAACTGTTACAAGATTTGCTTAACCATAGCCAATCTTAGTCAATGGTTACAAAACAGACATTTTGTAGCTGAATTTGTTTTTTCTCTTCGTCAAAATGTATTCTGTAGCCTAGTTCATACATCTTTCATTTCTGTTTTAATTGCTAGTTACTATGGAGCTTGTGTCCTTCCTTTGCCCTCCAAAACTGGGGGTTGGGATCAGTTTTTCATTTAATAGTCATCATTTTCGTTTGCAGAAGGCACCACAAGAGTGATTGCATGTGTGCGATATGTGTTTTGAAGCGACGTAAAAGAGAACGCGAACGAGACTCTCAAGGACATTCTGGAGCACAGGAGGTTAGTAACGTGTTTTGTTTACAAAAATGTATATCTCTCGGTGTGCAAGTTGTTTTATGTGCAAAGAGAACCCACACGCAACCCAGGTTTTGACTTCAGTTGGCTGCAATGTGTAAACTTTGTAAGAAATATTAACTTTAATATCTCTTTCTTGAAGGAGTCTTCGCCTGTGGGAAGTCCGTCTGTGGACAATTCATCAATAAACATGGGTGAGGAGCAGGACATGGATACTGAAGTTGACAACAAAACTGGACAAGGAAAAACAGAAATCGTGGAACTAGATAGTCCGGTGTCAAAAAAACAAAAAGTGTATGAAAATAAAGAGGTGGAGGAAGAGGAAAACATTGAGGTGGAGAGCGAAAATAAAACCGAAGCTAATGGAGACGATAAGACTCAATCGATTGATAGATTAACGGAAGAGACTGGCGATGAGCCTCTGACTAGTGCTGCAGAGAAATTGGTTGTTTTAGCTTCCGTTGAAGGTCCAAAATCGATTCAGAATGAGGAAGAAGAGAAGGAAAAACAACTCCAAGAGCAAAAGGTATCTTACCTTTTTCCTCCTCTCTTTTGCTATATACAACAGAGAAAGATAGTTTGAAGCTTTATGATGTTTTGGTTAAGCAATAAGTACGGTTGAGGTAAATTTGGTTATTTCATTATTGCAGAAACGGCAAGAGTTGGAGTGTAAAGAATGGAGAGTGAAGATGCAGGAAAAGTTCCAAGTCAGAAACCCGCAGCTTCTAAACCTCTGTGAAACTCTCTTCCCGAACAACAACCACAATTCCGTCTGGAGCGGACCTCACTCGATGTTTAAACGTAGAGGAGGTTCAAATCGTAGTAGTGCCTTACACAAAGCAGTTGAAGCCTTGATGAAATAGTAAGGATTTGAAATGTAATATTAGTATGTTCTATTTGGCTATCATTCTTCGCTTTGTCAGTTAAGATATGTACGAGACATCCAACACCATAAGCATCTTTCTTATTGAAAACAGAACATAAATCTGTGGATGAATTTCAGATAAATCAAACACCACCAAAAGAAGATGCAAAAGGGCAAGAAGCAAACCTTTTGTAAAAGATCACTAAATAAACTTGTTGCACTCTGGCCAAGAAGCGGTGTTATTTCATCTTCAATCGCCTTATAAGTATCCTCAATGTTTCAACAAGTCTCTGTCTCTGCTTGAAGGTTGTTCTCTATGTTCTGTCTCTAGTTCTTTCATAATCCATTGTTCAAATCTTCTACGCTTCTTGGCTTTAGGATCTCCTTCTTCGTGAAGCCTTAAATCCAGGTTCTTACTTTTTTTCCCCCCCTCAAGCCAGCGGTTTTCTTAAGCCTGACGTCAAAGCCCTAGTTCTTCAAGTTGTAAAAGACAGTGTCAAACTAGGACTAAAATTTCACACGACCACAAATCTCTTTGTAATTCTGATGTGTTTTATTCTTTGATGTCATGAATGTTTTATGTACAGTACTAATGGTTATTTGATAGGGACATGAGACCAATGTACTATCTGTTTCCTGGGACACAACTGGGAAATATGTAGCTTGTGTTACCGAAGACTGTAAAATTATGGACATTATGTTTCTGACCAATGGATTAGAATCTATCAAAGCTCAAAATATAGTTTTTATCATAAGTCCTCGAACTTCATTAACAAATCTAATGACAGTCTTTCGAGCTATGGAACTGGGCTGAAAACAGAGTCATGACTTTACCGGCTCATGAATGCCTCATCTCAGCTCTCGTTGACTCGTCTTCAAGGGGAATTATTGTGTCTGCTAGCTACGACGAGTCCATAAAGATTTGGAAGTAAATAAACACAGTCATCTTACTATGACGAGATTTTATATATATAGGTACTGATTTTGTATCATACAAGTAAAAAAATAAAAAGTGTACAAGAGAACATACTACTACTAGTGAATTGCTATATTAGAGTGTACATAGAATCCATACGTGATAGCATACCGTTTTTGTTTGATACCAATGTGCATTTATTATCTAACGCTTAAACTTTTCACTCATACGCACAGGACAATACTAGTTACATAATATGAAACATGTTATTTCAGACACATTGCTTATTGAAGCTGCAATGTAAATTTAGAAGTGTATAATTTCTGTCAATATAAATATTCGCATAGCACTATTCTTTTTTTTTAAAACCATTGATAAAGCCAATAAAATTTGGATTGAGAGGAAAGATTCGAATTCATTCTTCCAAAAAGTTGTTTTGATGATTTAATTTGATAGAAAGAAGGTTTAATCTGAATGAGATTCAGATCAATGACTCATCATAAAACGTTACGGGTTACTAGAAATCTTTTACTTGGTTAAAAACACTTCTAATGAGATTGAGATTTGGCATTTTAATTGTGACATTGGCCTTTGATGAAAGTATCTTATGTTTCAAATCTATATTTTCTCTTTTTGTTTCAGTTTCATACCTGAGTGCTTATCTTAGCTGTATTGGGTTTTGGTTATTGGCAAAATATCTGCAATTTAGTAATACTTTGCGTTAATTGGTCTGTTTAGTCACCTTAATTCTAAAGTCTAGGTTTTTGTTATGTGAGCTCAAGGTCTTCTCTCGTCAGCATGATTTACTTGGCCGAGTTTTTTTTGTCTAATGTATGCTGGACTTACCGATCATTCTCAGAATAAAATAATCTTATTTTGCAGGTTATTCATTTTCTCATTTAGAGTAGGTCTCACAGAAAGCTTGAGAAGAGAGAGAAGTTAATATCCTTACAATTTCTACCATTAGAGCATTCAACATAAAATCACAGAGTCGTAAAAGACGTGCTTGCTTATAGGTTTTGGAGATCAATCAATACACGTCTTGCTCTGAATTATTCTATTTATTCTTAATTTTTAAAAACATACTTGATTAAAAAAAAAAGTCAACCAACTCTGTCTAACTCGAAGGGTCGTGTCAAATTGTTAATAATATAAAAAAAATTCTTAGAAGTTAGAATAGCTCCAAACGAAGTTTTCTGGTTAAGAATAGCCTAATAAACATTTGGAGACATTAATAGCATTTTTATGAGAAGTAAAAGACTATTTTGCCAAAATCGTGAATTAAACTTTTTGCAAAAAATTCGTAAGTGAAGTGTCTTCTAAAAATGCAAAATCGCGGCATTAAGTTTTTAGCGATAAAATCATAAAATTTTGGAATTGTGTTTTTAGCTAAACCGTGAAATCACAATTTTGGCAAAAATCCCAAAATGGCGTTTTCGAAAGAAACCAAAAAATCTAGGAATTACATTTTTTCAAAATCGTAAAATCGATATTTTTGCGAAAAATCGTGAAATAACATTTTTCTAGTAAACGGAATTACACTTTTGGAATAAAACCATAAAACCATAAAATCTCAGAATTCCGTTTTTCTGCCAAAACCATGAAATTGCAAATTTGGCACAAAAACTAGATCAACAAACGTAATATTTAATACGTTTATAAATTTTATAGATATTACGTTTATAAAGTTTATAATAAAAGTATATCAATATAATGAAAATAATTTTATCAATATTTATAAAAATAATTATATTAATATTTATGAAATAATTATAACAATAATTTAAAATATTATTTAAATATTTATGAAATAATTATATCAATTTTTATAAAAATAATTATATTAATATTTATGAAATAATTATAACAATAATTTAAAATATTATTTAAATATTTATGAAATAATTATATCAATTTTTATAAAAATAATTATATTAATATTTATAAAAATAATGCAAAAATAAATGTACTTTTCTTTATGTTTTTACATGTTTAACAAATAATAATATCAATACTTATTAAAATAACTATCTCAGTATTTATAAATCTAATTCAAAAAATAAATATAATTTTATTTATTATTTTCCATGTTTCAAAAATTTACTATTTTATTTAATAAAATGTTGTTGATGTTAATATTTAAAAAAAAAATTAAACCCGCAAAGAAATTAAAATTAGTTAGGGTTACATTTATCATTTGTTACTTTTGGATGAGTTATCTCCATCCAAATAGTCCAATTTAGTATATCCAGATGACTTTGAAAATTTCACCTAAATTTAAAAAAATCATTCAGATGAGACATCTGAATGTACAATTTTTGACACTAAACAAATATCAATTCTCACATTCATCCAGATGAGCCATCCGAATGAGGAAACAAAAATGCCTTTGACTTTAAAAAATTACTTGATCTACAAAAGTCAACTTAATAATAATTTGAAAAAAAAACCTAGTCAATTTATGGAACATCTCATGTTATAAATTTAGATCATTTCATGAATACCATAAATTTCTTTTATAAGAAACTATACTAAAGGGAAGCCAATAAAATTGTATCTTTAATCCTCTACCCATGGCCGATTCTTCCTCGAGGTCTTGGATATACGATGTCTTCCCTAGCTTCAGAGGGGAAGACGTTCGTCATAACTTTCTCAGCCACTTACTAGACAAATTTAAAATCAAGGGAATATTGTCATTCATAGATGACAATATCGAAAGAGGCGAGACGATCGGTCTTGAGCTTATAAAAGCCATAAGAGAATCTAAGATTTCAGTGGTGTTGTTCTCGGAGAACTATGCTTCTTCAAGCTGGTGTTTGGAGGAGCTGGTTGAGATATTGAAGTGCAAGAAAGAACACGGACTAATAGTGATGACAATTTTTTACAACGTGAATCCATCTGATGTAAGAAGACAGACCGGAAACTTTGGAATGGGTTTCTTACAAACTTGTTATGGAAAAACGGAGGAGCAACGACGTAGTTGGAAACAAGCGTTGATTGAGGCTGCCAGTATTGTTGGCTACCATCTTCAAGATTGGTGAGTTTTTGTTTGTTTTCGAATTGATTATATATTTTTTTTTTTGGGTCAAAGAATTGATTATATTTTTGTTGACAAATGATTGAAGGTTAATTTGATTTTGGATTCAAAAATAATTTGTTTGAACCGTATTCTAGAAACTAACCGGGAGAAAACCTTTTGTAATTTAATTCACAATAGCATTACTTACAGATTATAATTATAAAAAAAATTTTAAATATATATAATATATATTTATATAATATTTAAAAATAATTTTCACATGTAATAATCATCAGTTATAATAATTGAATTTACAAAAAATAATTAATTTAATCGAAATCACATTTATAATTTAATTTAAAAGTTAAATGTTCACTTTTAACTTTCTGGTTTTGGTTACTTTTAACTTATAATAATCAAAATTGCAAAAATTAAAAAAACGATTATACCAATAAATAATAACTAATCATTATAATTTTGATTTAATTAATAAGTGTTTCATCAATCTTCCAAAAATTTTCCAACCATTATAGCAATGCTCGGAGAGAACCTGTGCTATAGGAAGATATATTTATAAAATTATTTTTGTTATATGATTGGTTATAAAATTTGACTACCTTTTAGTTGATCTTAGTGAATGTTTTTACAAGATTATAGAGTGATAACATTTAGATTTAGAATGATTGTTACTTTCAAAAATCAATTATTTTTCTATTAGTTTGTTTATACATTTATTTGCTAGTCTAAGATATAACAGCGAATAGATTCATTACATTTTTAAAAAAGAGATTTTTCTTTTAAAATTCGAAAATGATAAAACCTGCAAAGTGATTTCACAATTTTTATAAGCCATTTGAGAATATTTGTACTATCATTCTTTCTTGTTACGAATTCAAATTTATGACCACTACAATATTTTAAAATATTTTTAATTCCATCATCATATAATTTTGAACGGTAACATTGTATGTCTTCCTGAACATAAGATGCTATTACTTCTTGCAACTTTGTAAAAACAAAATGTTGAATGTAAATATTTTAAAGTTCTTTTTCACTAAATTGAAAAATTAGTAACATTAAACTATGTATATATATATATATAAGAACACTATATACATTAACCATGAGAGCTATGTGAAGCTTCAATTTCACCTCTTGGCATTTTGATAACCTTTGACTTTGGTTCAGTGGCCTAAAACGACTACTTCTTCCGCATCTTTTTCAACTTTTGACATCTTGACTTTAATTTAACTTTTAGAACTTTTTCCTATGACTTCTTTTCTTTCTTTAAGAGTTATCAACATGTCATCTCGGAAAACCAATTTCTGATTTTTTAAAAATAGATTTATTTTACTGAATTTTTTTCCTACGCAAATTTAATCCAAAACTAAGCTATAGTTAGTCATCTCCATTATAATTCAATTTATTTAAATCTAAAATAATTTTAATATTTTGTATTTAACTTTTACAAATACAGACGATTAGAGAAAGAAATTGTGTAATTTAAGTTTACTATAGAAAGATTCATATCATGTATATAGAAAAGGAAAGAGAAATTAGCATTTTTAACCTTGATAGTATCATATGCTAGCATTTTTAACCTCGAAAGTATTACACTAACACTTTCAACCTTTAAATTATTTTACTAACACTTTAAACCTTAAAACTATCTCCCATGTTTTCTACGCCATAAAATTCATTACAAATACTTACCAGAAAACTGATAGAATTTTCGATGGTAATCCAACAAAAATTTATGTCGGTAATCCGACGGATTTTTGGTAAAATAGTTTCGTCAGAATTTTCAAAATTTAAACGGCTATATCAATGTACATATTTCCAACATATTTCTGACGGTTACTCAAAGATCCATCGAAAATTATCCAACAGATTATTGGCTGAACTATTTTGTCGAAAATCTGTTGGATTAAGATCTCATCGGAAATTCTGTTAGTTTTCCAGTAATTTTTTTTTGTAATGAATTTTAAAAATTCAAATGACAATAAAATATTTATATCAACGTACGTATTTTCAATGGATTTCTGACAGTTACTCAAAAATTCGTCAGATAAAGATCTCGTCGGTAATTTTGTCAATTTTCCAGTTGCCTTTTTTATGTCAGATAATTTTTGAATAACTGATAGAAATCCGTTGGAAAAAATGTGCGTTGATATATCCGTTGGAATAACCGTCGGATTTACCATACAAATTTTCGTCTTATTACCATCGGAAATTTTGTTAGTTTTTCAGTAACTATTTTTTTGTGAATTTTATGGCGGAGAAAACACGAAAAAAAATTTCAAGGTTTAAAACGTTAGTAAAAATAGTTTGAAGGTTTTAAAATGGTAGTGTAATACCTTTGAAGTTTAAAGTGCTAGCATCTAATACTTTCAAAACTAAAAATGTTATTTTCCGGAAAAGGAAAAGTCTAACATCTATTATTTGTTATAATTATTCTAGTATATTTCTGTTATTGGCTTGTATATTGTTAGTTTTATCGTATGTAATCTCTATGTTTGTTAAAATTGCTACTACGTGTATAGTATGTGCTACAATAAATTTATATTAAAACCCAAATAATTTATAAGAATGTATAAGATTGTTATAGTTTAATAGGGTTCAGGAAAAAATTTGGTTTACTAGCAATGTTATTTGTATGCAGTTAAAATATTTTTTTAATAAGAATTATCAGTGAGAATTTAAGAGCATTTTAAACTTTGGAATTTGAGATGCAAATTTTGCATCCATACTCTCATTTCCTTAGCATCTCAAATTTCTTCATATTTTAGGTTTGCATCTCATCTCTGGATCAATACGCAAAATTTAAATAGATTAAATGAACAACATTTGAATATCTGCATCCAGATATTGCATCTGGATGAGTAAGCGAACATGGCATAAGTTAAATATAGTGATACTTTAAAAAAATATCTACATTTTGTTAGACAACATTTTAAAGATCATATATGATGGAAATTTATCATTTTATACTATTAACGTAAGATATCTGTAATCATTAAGGCTTTAATGTTTTGGGCTCCCTCATGGTTGTCAAATGGAAACCAATGAGTAAAGAATTTTCTAATTAATTACAAATCTCCGAAATATTTTTTATATTTTAACATCTCCGAAACATTTTTAAGTTTTTTTCATATTTAATACCGTATTAGTTTTTGTTGACTTGTTACTTTCGTTTGTCAGGGACAGTGAAGCAAACATGATCACAACAATTGCCATAGATGTATTAAACAAACTAAATGAAACACCATCAAGAGATTTTGATGACTTGGTTGGAATTGAAGCTCACATTGCAAAGATGAAATCTTTGTTATGCCTTGAATCTGAAGAAGTAAGGATAGTAGGGATATGGGGTCCTGCAGGCATTGGTAAGACCACCATAGCCAGAGTTTTATATAACCAATACTATGAAAATTTTAAAGTTTCTCTCTTCATGGAGAATGTTGGAGAAAGCTATGGTAAAACTAGTCTCGATGCCTATGGTTTGAGGTTGCGTTTACAAAAAAAATTTCTGTCCAAAATGTTTGGTCAAAAGGTTCTCAATATAAAAAATTTAGATGCAATAAAAAACAGGCTGAAGAGCAAGAAAGTCCTAATCGTTCTTGATAATGTGGACAATATTGAGCAACTCAAAGCCTTGGCAGAAACTCAATGGTTTGGAGCCGAAAGCAGAATCATCGTGACAACACAAAACAAGCAAGTTTTGGATTCATACGATATCAACCATCTGTACAAGGTGCCATTTCCTTCAAAACAAGAAGCTCTTACTATATTTTGCCAGCATGCTTTCAGCCAAAACTCCCCACCAGATGATTTCAAGAACCTCGCAATTGAATATGCAACTCTTCCTGGTCATCTCCCGTTGGGTCTACGCGTTCTTGGTTCGTTTATGCATGGAAGGAGTAAGAAGGAGTGGGAATCATCCCTGCCTACTCTCAAAACTCGAATCGATGGAGATATCGAGAAAGTGTTAAAAGTCGGGCATGATAGCTTACATAAGGATGACAAATCTTTATTTCTTCACATTGCATGTTTTTTTAACGGTCAGCAAGAAAACTATGTGAAACAGATGGTGATAACTAATAATGACTTGGATATTAGCTTTGGACTAAATAACATGGCTAATAAATCTCTCGTACACATATATGAGAATGGTAGAATCGAAATGCACTCCTTGCTACAACAATTGGGAAGAGATGTTGTTCGCGACCAATCTATTAATGAGCCAGGAAAGCGTCAGTTCTTGATGAATGCTAGAGAAATTTGTGCCGTCCTCTCAAATAATACTGTAAGTTCGTTTCATATCATTACCAACAATAAATACGCTAGTGTACTAATATTTCTTTAAGTTTTTTGGTCGGGAAAATATATATATATATATATATATTAATATATATATATATACATATACTAACTAATTAATATTAGAAAGCAATTCATCGAACTAGAATCCTACATGAATTAAAAGAAAATATTTGTTTTTTAATTAGTTACATATACATGTGAAAGTTATCATAATTAACCAAAAAAACAATATTATCAGAATTAATAAACTATTGTTTACTTTTAAAAGGAAACTAATAAAAATCATAAATCAATTGATCAAAGTACAATATCAATAGCTTTTACGGTTTTAACTATTCTGCTTTGGAACTTCATCTCGAGCAATACAATATAGTTGTTTTAAGGGCAATTATAAAGAATGGTTGTAGCTGACCATTTAATTAGTTCTCTCACATCCATTTTTTTTCATTCTGTTATATTAAAATTTGGACAAAAATACCCCTAACACATTTTTAACAGGATAAATATTTTATTAATAATCAAATATTTAGAAAAAATTAACTCCAATATTGGCGGGTAATTATTTTGTTAGCACCATAAATAAAAAAGCATTGTATCATATGACATATATGGAATCACAACTAAGTGATTATTTAACGTGATATCAAATATGATGTTTACATAGTAATGTATGTATCTGACGAATGATGAATCAAGTTTTTAGTGATAATTTATTTATTAACATGATATATATTGTGTTATACTGATAATCATTGTTATATGTTAACAAATAAGTTATCGCTAGCAATTTTATCCATCATCCGCCAGATAAATAGATTACTATATTGATAACATATTTTATACCTCATTAAATAATAGTTTAGATGTAAATTTATATATGTCACATGATATAAAGTTTTTTAATGTATTAATAAAATAATTATCCATTAATCTTGGAGATTTATTTCTCTTAAATATTTCGTTCGTTAACAAAATACTTATGCCTATAAAATCATGAGGAGTCTAGATTTAAATATGAATGAGAAAGAACTAAATAAAATAAAATAACTGCTAAAAACCAATTTTTAGATCATCGATGGTTATTTATTTTGTTGTCCCATTTTAATTATAGTTCAAAGAGATTTTCAACTTATGCTAATTAGAAATAATAATAAAAAGTTTATGCTGAGTATTGAATTTGGTTTTCTTTCCACGTTAGCTATCATGTCGAACATTTTCAAAATAAAAAAATATGTCATACATAAACATAAAGTTAAATAGTTAATTCCTTTGCCTACTAACTTTCTCAAATAGTATAAAGTAGAAATAGTTAGAGCACCCTTATCATCTATGACTTTCACAAATAGTATAAAAATAATATTAGAATAATTGTGTGAATTTCTCAAATAGTGGAGAACTCACATGAAAATTTCTACACGAAGAGATTTTTGCGTTGGATTTTCCACTATTTGAAAAACTCACATAATTACTTTAATATTATTTATACTTTATACTAGTTGAGAAATTCATGGTGAGATATCTTTAATGGAAGTGGTCTAAAATTTACTAATGAAACTCAGCGCATGCGCGAGACAATATTCTAAAATATGAGCAAAAGTAGGTAGACCACCGATACGTAAATTTGTTTATGTGGGGCGACTTTTTTTGTTGTTGTAAAATACGATTTATTTCACCACCATCTTTTTAAATGTACGTCCCTTTCTTAGCAATAAATTGTTACTTATCTTCTATTTACCACCGTCTTTTACTGCTAATGAACAAACTATCACCGCTATATACATTACCACTTTATGTTACAATTCGGATCCGATAGGTCGGATAGACACATTTTTCTAATTTTTAGTTACTTCGATATTTTTATTTCTAAATACCATTTATTGCTTTTCCACAAAAAAAATATAACCATTTACTTCACTACTATATTTTTCTCGTATCAAACATGAAGTATCCTTACTGTGCCACCATCTTTTGCCGCTACCTCTTAACGTTAAAATATTTTTAGTCAAAACATGTGTTCGGATATATCTTTCTGAAGCTTTTTTTTTTTTTTGGCAGGGTACAGATAATGTGTTAGGTATATCTTTAAATGTGTGAGATGAAAGAGGAGTTATGCATAAATGAGAAAACTTTCAAAGCGATGCGGAACCTCTTATATCTAAAGATCTATAGGAGTAATCATGAAGATAATAAAATGATGGCCAAGTTGCAGTTAAAAAAAAAAAAGGGCTAAGTTATCTACCGCAATTAAGGTTATTACAATGGGATGCATATCCGCTTAGATTTTTGCCTTCTAATTTTTGAACCGAATGTCTAGTTGAACTAAGCATGACGAATAGCAAGCTTAAGAAGCTATGGAGCGAAGTTCAGGTAAGATATAAAGGTTTTGTTTGCTTTTGTTTCTTTACTTTTTTTAGTTCATTAATGAAACATGCCTATAAGATATATATATATATATATATATACAAAATATTTTGGATTCGTGCTTCTAACTGTAATACGATTGGCAATAAGTTGAGTGCTTATATCCGTTGCCTAGTATGTTTTTATTGTTTTTTTAAATATTGTATTATATCCTTTTTTGGTTTTCTACACTTTTAAAATCACTTTCCCAATAATATAGAGCTGAAGTAGTGAATCTTTCAAATTTTTTACGTTAAAAAAAAAAGTAGTGAATCTTCCGGTTTTTGTATGTGTAGACAGACCCGATCCCAATATTAATAATTAGAAGCTCTAATTTCTCTGGCAAAATAAATTCTAGGACCTCTTATTGAACTCAAAAGGAAAATTTCATTTTATAGGCTTTCATATAAATTCTTTTAAGAAAAGAGCCCTTTGTATGAAAATTTTTGTAAATATTGGATGGGACGTAGGATCCATGTACTTCTTCCCTACTTACTTAGAGTGAGTCCGTTCCTGGAAAGTATACTCCACCTCAACATATTGATACGTCTTGCTCTCTTATCTCTTCTTTTTAAAAAAAAAAATTTATCCTGCATTTGTATTGCTTGTATTAGTCTGTCTAGAATTTTTGTTACCGTTTTCGTGCGTGAATCCATAGACATTTAGATATTGTGTTTTGCCTGTGGATCATAAATTGGTATGTCCTTTCTGCTTGTGTTTATGTGCAGCCTCTTACAAGTATCAGGTTTTTGGATTTGAGTCACTCTCAGCATCTGGAAAACATTCCGAATCTTTCCAAGGCAACAAACCTGATGACATTGAATTTGAGTTGGTGCGAGTCTTTGGAGGAGCTTCCTTCATCTATACAGAACCTTCATAAACTGACAATGTTAGACATGTCTTGTTGCAAAAGACTAGAGATCATCCCAACCAACATCAACCTAGCATCTCTAACTCACCTCGACTTCAGACATTGCTCTCGACTGAAAACATTTCCAGAGATTTCAACTAAACTCAGGTTTCTTAAAATAAAAGGCACAAAAATCACAAAGGTTCCTTCATCAGTCAGATATTGGCGTAGAATTGAAGAAATTTGCATGGAAAGGACTAAGGTTAAGACACTGGATCATGTTCCTTATGCTTTAGATGCGCTATGTCTGAGAGAAAATATTAAATTGAGGACACTTCCAACGTACCTCCACCGTCTTCATTGGCTGCGCATGATCGACATCTCCTATTGCATAGATATCATATCGCTACCGAGGCTTCCAGACTCAGTATCCGCCTTAACAGCTTTACACTGCGAGTCACTTGAAAGAGTATGTGGCCCCTTTCGTAACAAAAGCATTACCCTGAATTTCACTAACTGTTTAGAGCTAGATCAGGATGCCAAAAAACAGATCCACCTGTCAGTTTACGGAGTTACATTCTTTCCTGGTGAGCATGTACCTGGATACTTCCCTTATTGGGGTGACGGAGAATCCATAACGATCTATTCAGATATGATTGATCTTACAAAGTTCTCGAGATGTAAGGTCTGCCTTGTGCTTAAAGCAGGGAAACGTTTCGAACGTTGTGATGTATATTTTTACAAAAACAAGTGTGGCGAGAAGGAGAAAAAATATTCTATTTGGGGATTTCGAGATCCTCGAGATATCCGAATACATTCCATGATTAAGACGTTTCAGCCTGAGCTTCAAAGGGATCACCTTTGCATGTTCGAGTTTGCGTTCTTGCAACAAGAAAACCATCTTCTGACAGAAGTGGAGGTTCAAAACCCAGTCAACTGGATCGAGTTTTCCTTGGATTGCCGTGGTTGCGAAGTAAAAGAATGGGGCATAGAGTTCTTGGAGCCCAATGAGGAATCCCGATTTCCGTTTATCTCCTCATTAGTACTCAGGTAGTGATTGGATTGATAGTAGTATGTTGTCGTTGAATTACTGCTCGAGATCGAACTTGGAATGTTTTTTTTTTTTTTTTTTTGTGTGTGCAAACATTGGATTGTATTAAACTTCAATGGGGATTACAAGCAGATGGCTCTTTGCCAGACACTGGAAACCACTTGTTACATAATTGATAAAACAAAGCATTAAAACGATAGGTTAGAGGGCTTAAATCATAGATAAAAACCGGAAGCTTCCTCGAAAGGGCTTCTAGAGTGATCGGGTTTGAAGTCGATCTTCAGTTCTTTTGCCAATAGAGGCGATGCCTTTAAGGCTCAGCGTTGAAAAACGTTTCAATAAAGAAGATGGGTGGTAGAATAGTTTTCTCCAGACTCGAGGAAAGTGATGAAGGCAATCTCTCCAGAAAGGAGAATGGTGAAAGCGATCTCTCCACAAGGGAGGGAGTTAGTCTCTCCCAAAGGGAAGAAGTTGAAAGACCCACAGATGGGCCGGATTTTGCTAAAATGCCCAATGATAAACACTAAGATCCAGACCCATAAGGATGCCTTCCCGGAAATGAATAACTGGTAGGAGCTGATCGCTCGATCCGGTGAAGGCTGTAACATACACGGGCCTTGACTGCCCAATTTTGTGATCAAAACCCACTTGGAATGTTATGAAACGTAAATAATTGACACAGTTAAGAGATGATTGGCGTCTTTGTTAGATAAGTTTGGGTAATTCTATTTTTCAGTTTCCGAAGTTAAAATCAATTATTTTCCGTTATGTAAGACCACTATAAAGTGTGATGTTGTTTCAATACAGAACACAAGTTTCAGTTATACTCTGATTCTCTCGTACAAATTATTTGTACAAGATATTCCGAAAAACAACTATTCTTATCATAACAATTGTCAATTTCTTTTTAGTTCCTTTTCTTTTGTACTAAGTAAATGTAAGATGCGTAAATCTCTTCTTTGATGATTGAGAACAAAGAATGTACAAAGGTTTATATACATGATATAATTCAAAGTTACGAAGAGAAAAAGAGATGAAGATGAAGAGACTAGCCAAGAGAAGATGAATGAGGAAGTCGAGAAGATTAGTCAAGATAAAATGAATGAGAGTCGAGGAAACAAGTCAAGAGTAGACATAACTCTAACATGTCCCCTCAAGATGGACAGTTGCTAGATAGACCAATCTTGCAGCAAGATCATGAAAACATGTTTGCGGAAGCGGGTTTGTCAATGCATCAACTAGTTGATCAGCAAAGGTAATGTGAGAGACATGTAAGCTGTTATCTTGAACTTGGTCACGTACTAAGTGATAATCAAGAGCCAGATGTTTCATATGAGACTGAAAAATGGGATTTGCACATTAAGTGACCCCAACATTATCACAGAAGATGGTTGGTGCAGAGACAATTGGAATTCCGAGTTCAATCATTAGTGATGTGAGCCATTTGACTTCCAATGCAGTGACAACAACACTATGATACTCAACTGATGGAGAAGAGTGAGCTACACCTTTCTATTTCTCAGAACACCACAAAATTGGTTGTTTTCCAAGGTACACAATGTAAGTATCAATAGAAGACTAATCATCATGATCCGCATCAGATTAAGCATGAAGATTGAGTGGCGTGGTTCTGGAAAAGAATATACCTTTGTTAGCTGTACGAGCAAGATACCAAAATACTCGTTTGACAGCTTCGAAATAGACCATAATGGGACTATACATGAACTTGTGAAAGACGATTAACCGCAAAAGAAATGTCGGATCATATGAGAAGGAAATATTAAAGACTTCCAACAATGGTCCGAAACTCGGTGGGATCATCAAGAGCATAGCCAACGGATGTGGTGAGATGATCAACAGAGGACATCAGAGTTGAGACTGGATTGCAAGATGTCATCTTAGTTTTGATCAACAAATCAGTAATGTACTTTGTTTGGGTGAGATGAAGACCAGAAGTATCATGATGAACTTCTATGCCGAGAAAGTAAGAAAGATACCAAGATCTTTAAGTAAAAACCGAGCATCTAAGAGATTAATGATCTGGGAGATTTCTGATGTAATATTGCAAGTAATAAGAATGTCATCAACATATACAAGAATATAAACCATCTTTTATGATAATGAAGAGATGAGGCATTCATGACTTAATATTGTCTTTATTTATAATTGTTATGGTCACTTCAGATTGTATAATAATAAAATGTTTTCTTTATTTTTCTGGTTTTTGTCTTCGGATCAACATAATGAAATATAATATTTAAAATATTTTTTGTATTCTTTACAATCGGTTACATCGTATTATAAATAATTTATCTTCATATCGTGATGTTTTATTTATTTTTTTTCGTTATTGATGATTTTTATAATTTTAATATTTTTTTAATGTTTAATTTCGATTAAAAATGTTAAAGAATTTTGTTGTTATTGTTCAACATTATAGTTTCTTAAATATAATATGAATATTTTTACTGCATATTTATACAAAGG
Organism: Cardamine occulta; assembly: GCA_028015245.1. NCBI lineage: Eukaryota > Viridiplantae > Streptophyta > Magnoliopsida > Brassicales > Brassicaceae > Cardamine > Cardamine occulta. The sequence goes on from CM051369.1 coordinate 5,235,925, forward strand.
TACATATACATATGTATAATATATATATATATATAATCATATGTAACATAATTCATTAATTTATTGATTTATGGTCGATCCAGATCGACCCGTAAAACCGGTGATCCAGAAGGTAGTCTAGATCGATATCCGGGTCGGATATCAAAACATTGGTTGATATCTTGTACTCACTTAAGTACAGAATCATCAAGCGTCTAAGGACCAAACTAAGTATATTGGATATCAGAATATGCTGATGGCAACACCTTCTCAAATGGACTAACAAAGAGGGTGATCTATTTGTACTCTTTTTCCTAACCTTTGGTTTTTTCCCAATGAGTTTTCCAAAGGAAGGTTTTAATGAGGCAAATTGGATCACTTATTCACCAAAGTCGATAAGATAATTTTTCCAAGGCCATAGAAGATCTCTTGTCCCAAATAAAGACTCATTTTGTGGAGCTGAAGTGCAAGAGATATTTTTTTCTTTTGTTTTAAGTTTTATTTTTATTTTCAGCAATTAATATTGCTTAGATATTTTTAACTCTTTCTTTTGCTATTTAAGCATGCTGAACCCATCACAATAATCAATCAACTTTCTTTTCAATATTTTTAGAGTGAATCTCTTTAATTCTTTTAGAACTTTCAATTGCTTGGTGAGTAATATCCAATAATCAAATCGATTCGTCTCGGTGTGTCATATCCGAGGAATCAAACCTTATCTCATCTAGGTGTGTCATATCCTAGGAGGCATTGAGGTGTATCAAGAGACTTCTGCAACTCTTGTGAGACCATATGATCCATCATCTATCCATCTATCCATTTCCACAACACAAAAGTGTCAAATACTTGGGAGGATCGTATCATGTGGTATCAGAGCACATTTTCGAGTTTGTGTCTATTTTCTATCATTTTCTCACCTTTTCACCGTTCTTAACACTCTTTTCTACCTTTCTGTTCTTCTACCCTAAAAGATCTAGTCCGATCTGCAGTAAAAAATAAAATAAAAAAAATTTAAACACTCAAAAGGGACTGATCAACTCTCTATTCGGTCAGTTACTTGCCAGCTACATTTTAATTCAAAAACAAAATATATATATATATCTGCTACATCTTTTCGTGATCTGATCAATCACCTATTTTTTTTTTTAAAAAACATTCTTGATCATCATCTGTTCTATATCATTTTCCAGATTCTAGTCTCTCAAATCTCCTATTTTTCCGAAATCTTGTTTTTCTATCTAAAATCATTCAATCTGCTTGGTTATTTGAATTTCCATCGAGTTTGATTGATTAGTTTGATAAGGACTGTTGAGATTTCATTGCAAGAGAGGTTATTGACGAGAGCTGAGCAAAACACTTCAGCGAAATACTTGAGCGAAACACTTGAGGGAGAAACATTTTGTGAGTTTTTATTACTAACCATTTTGTTTTGCAGGGAAAAATACAAATGGCGAGTGAAGGAGATAATTATGATAATTCCAACAGAGAGCGTGCTTCTAGAATTCCTAATCTAGAACTACAAGCCATCATGGGAGAAATGAGGCGCATGCTAAGGACAGAATTAGGAGCAGTCCATGAAAAGATCGATAAGATACAAGAATCTGTCCAAACTGAAGCACCACCACCATTGGTACTCGGGAAACTGCTCTTAGGAGAAGGAGAGGAAAACCTAGGAAAGAAATGGATGTGGAGGAAGATGATTATTACAGTGGAGGTAGCCGAATCTCTAATAGGACTCATCGGAGATCTAGACGTGACCGAGAAGCAAGAGACCAAAATGAAGACAATATCAATGGTCTGAAGTTGAAAATACCACCATTTTATGGAAAGAGTGATCCAGATGCTTATCTAGAGTGGGAGAAAAAGATAGAGCTTGTGTTTGATTGTCAACCATATTCGGAACACAAGAAGGTTCAACTTGCCGCAACCGAGTTCTACGACTATGCCATCAATTGGTGGGATCAAATTATGACAAGTAGGAAACGCGACCATGAACAACGTGTGGATACTTTGGAAGAGATGAAAAATCTGATGAGAAAGAGATTTGTTCCGAGTCATTACCACCAGGAGTTGCATCAAAAGCTTAAAAAATTAAGCCAAGAAAGTAAAAATGTGGACGACTATTTTCAGGAAATAGAGTCTTTTATGATCAAAGCCGACATAGAAGAAGATTCTGAGGCAAAAATGGCAAGGTTCCTTAGTGGTTTGTCCCGTGATATTCAAGACAGAATGGAGCTACAAACGTATGAAGATTTGGAGGAAATGCTTCATAAGGCTGTTCTAGTAGAACAACAAATCAAGAGGAGGGGTAGCTCTAAAACGTCATATTGGGCTGGAGCATCTCATGCTAGGACCAATTACCATAGAGAGGACAAGACCATTGTCAAACCAAAAACCGAGTCTAAACCATTCATCACCAATCCGAACACCACAGGCAAAGTGGAGGCGGCCACTTCTAGAACTCGAGAAGTTAGATGTTTCAAGTGTCAAGGCTGAGGGCACTACGCCAATGGATATACCAACAAGAAGATTATGGTTCTTTTGGAGAATGGTGAGATTGAGACCGAAGAGGAGGTGGAGAATGATTCAGTCTCAGAAGGAGAAGAGCAAGTGGAGTTACCAGTCGTGGGAGAGCTTTTGGTAACAAGGAGATCATTGAGTGTTCAAGCCAAGGTAAATGAATACGAGCAAAGAGAAAACTTGTTTCATACAAGATGCATTGTGAAGGGAAAATTTGCAGCCTTATCATTGATGGAGGCAGTTGTACCAATGTAGCTAGTGAAACAATGGTGAGGAAGTTAGGGATGAAAGTCATTAAGCATCTGAAGCCTTATAAGCTTCAATGGCTAGATGATGCTGGTGAGATGGCAGTGAACAGCCAAGTATTGGTTCCCATAACCATAGGCAAATATGAGGACGAAATTTTATGTGATATTCTACCTATGGAAGCCGACCACATCTTGCTTGGAAGACCATGGCAGTTTGATAGAAGGGTTTTGCATGATGGTTTTACCAATACATATTCGTTTGAGTACAATGGCTGAAAGACAGTTCTCGCCCCATTGGCACCACATCAAGTTTACCAAGACCAGCTCCAGCTGAAACAACAAGTAAAACCCCTGTGAGTGACTCCCTAAACACTTCACCACAAAAAGAAAAAGAGAGTTTGAGAAAAATCAAGAAAAAGGCCTGTGAGAGTAAACCCGTGAGGCAATCAAACTTTTTGTGAGATCTAATGTGGTTAAGAGAGCTCTTTTCTCTAAACAACCCATTCTTCTGTTTGTTTACAAAGAAGCACTTATGAATCTTACTAACCTCTCACCAGATTTTCCGAGTAAGGTTACTTGTCTTTTGCAGGAATTTGAGGATATCTTTCCGGAGGAGAACCCTGAGGGATTACCACCCATCCGTGGGATTGAGCATCAAATAGACTTCGTGCCGGGAGCTTCACTTCCCAACAGGCCAGCTTATAGAACCAACCCGGTTAAGACCAAGGAGTTGCAAAAACAAGTGAGCGAACTCATAGACAAAGGTTACCTCCGAGAGAGCATGAGCCCTTGTGCTGTGCTGGTTCTACTTGTACCAAAGAAGGATGGAACATGGAGAATGTGCATTGACTGTCAAGCCATCAACAACATAACAGTTAAGTATCGCCATCCTATTCCTCATTTAGACTATATGCTAGATGAACTGTACGGCTCTAGTGTGTTTTCTAAAATTGATCTTAAAAGTGGATATCACAAAATTCGCATGAAAGAGGGAGATGAGTGGAAAACTGCTTTTAAAACAAAACATGGATTATATGAGTGGTTAGTAATGCTTTTTGGATTAACTAATGACCGAGAACTTTCATGAGATTAATGAACCATGTTTTAAGAGCTTTCATTGGAGTTTTTGTTGTTGTCTACTTTGATGACATTCTTGTTTTTAGCAAAAACTTTGACGATCATGTTGAGAATTTGAAATCTGTTTTAGAAGTTCTAAGGGAAGATAGGTTGTTTGCTAACCTAAATAAGTGTACCTTTGGCACGGATAATCTTGTGTTTCTAGGATTTATTGTGAGTGCACAGGGTATACAGGTTGATGAAGAAAAAGTGAGAGCTATCCGTAAATGGCCAAGTCCAAGTATTGTGAGCGAAGTGAGGTGTTTCCATGGATTTGCCGGATTCTATAGGAGATTTGTGAAAGATTTTAGCACCATAGCTGCTCTACTCACTGAAGTGATCAAGAAAAGTGTGGGATTCAAATGGGAAGAAGCACAAGAAAGAGTATTCCAAACCTTGAAGGAGAAACTTACTAATGCACCACTTTTATCATTACCGGATTTTCTTAAAACTTTTGAAATTGAATGTGATGCATCTGGTGTAGGTATTGGAGCTGTTTTAATGCAAGAGAAGAAGCCCATTGCATTTTTCAATGAGAAGCTTGGCGGAGCCACTTTGAACTATTCGAGCTACGACAAGGAGTTGTATGCTTTGGTCCGGGCTTTGCAAACATGGCAGCACTACCTATGGCCAAAGGAGTTTGTCATTCATACTGATCATGAGTCCTTAAAGCATTTGAAAGGTCAGCAAAAGCTTAACAAACGACATGCTAGGTGGATAGAGTTCATTAAAACATTTCCGTATGTAATCAAGTACAAAAAAGTAAAGAAAACATTGTTGTCGATCCTTATCTCGAAGGTATGTTTTGATTACTACTTTGGATGCTAAGTTCTTAGGTTTTGAGCAACTAAAAGGTTTATACGAGACTGATTCTGAATTTCAAGAAATTTATAAGTCTTGTGTTAAATTCGCTTTTGGGAAGTATTTTAGGCATGAAAGATTCTTATTCTTTGAAAATCGTTTGTGTGTACCTAATTGCTCTGTGAGAGATTTGCTAGTCAGAAAAGCGCATGGAAGAGGCTTAATGGGACATTTCAGAATTTCTAAGACTCTCAAAGTACTGCAAGAGCACTTCTATTGGCCGCATATGAAGAGAGATATGGAGAGAGTCTGTGGAAGATGTGTCACTTGCAAACAAGCTAAATCAAAGGTACAGTCTCAAAGTTTGTACATCCCTTTACCAATCCCTACTCAGCCCTGGAATGACATATCTATGGATTTTGTGCTTGAATTGCCTAGAACTAGGACTGGAAAGGACTTAATCTTTGTTGTTGTTAATAGGTTTTCTAAAATAGTACATTTCATTGCTTGTCATAAAACCGATGATGCTTCTCATGTAGCTAACTTGTTCTTTAAAGAGATAATTCGGATTCATGGCATGCCTAGGACTATTGTTAGTGATAGGGATACTAAGTTCTTAAGCTACTTTTGGAAAACACTTTGGTCTAAGGTAGGAACTAAGTTGTTATTTTCAACTACTTGTCATCCTCAATCTGATGGGCAAACTGAAGTTGTGAATAGAACTTTATCTAATCTGTTACGTGCCTTGATTAAAAAGAACTTGAAAACTTGGGAAGAATGTTTGCTGCATGTTGAATTTGCATATAATCACTCAATACATTCAGCCACAAAGTTTTCTCCATTAGAAATTGTCTATGGATTCAATCCTATTTCTCCTTTGGATCTAACCCCTTTACCTTTGAGTGAAAAAGCAAGCATAGATGGGAAAAGGAAAGCTGAACTGTTAAACAGATCCATGAGAAAGCTCGGAAGAACATAGAGGAGAAAACCAAGCTGTATGAAAAATATGCCAACAAGGACCGGCGAAAAAAGATCTTTGAGGAAGGAGACCAAGTGTGGATACATCTAAGGAAAGAAAGATTTCCAGCTAAAAGGAAGTCCAAACTGCAACCAAGAATTGATGGTCCATTCCGAGTCACAAAGAGGATCAGTGACAATGCTTACCAACTTGATCTACAAGGTAAGTACAAAGTGAGTTACAGTTTTAATGTTGTTGACTTAATTCCCTTTGTTGCAGATGAGCACGATTTGAGGTTAAATCCTTTTCAAGAAGAGGAGGATGATGTGATCATGGAGAACAATCAAATGCAGCTTGAACTTGAGGAGAGCATGCATAAAGTTGAGGATTTATTGGTTATACAGAGCGGACCTTTGACAAGAGCAAGAGCCAATACATTCCAGAATTCAATCAATGGACTACTCACTCAAGTACATAATCATCAAGCGTCTAAGGACCAAACTAAGTACATTGGATATCATAATATGCTGATGGCAACACCTTCTCAAATGGACTAACAAAGAGGGTGATCCGTTTGTACTCTTTTTTCTAACCTTTGGTTTTTTCCCAATGGATTTTCTAAAGGAAGGTTTTAATGAGGCAAATTGGATCACTTATTCACCAAAGTCCATAAGATAATTTATCCAAGCCCATAGAATATCTCTTGGCCCAAATAAAAACTCATTTCGTGGAGCTGAAGTGCAAGATATATTTCTGTCTTTTGTTTTAAGTTTTATTTTTATTTTCAGCAATTAATATTGCTTAGATATTTTCTACTCTTTCTTTCGCTATTTAAGCACGCTGAACCCATCACAATAATCAATCAACTTTCTTTTCAACATTTTTAGAGTGAATATCTTTAGTTCTTTTAGAACTTTCGATTGCTTGGTGAGTAATATCCAATAATCAAATCGATTCATCTTGGTGTGTCATATCCGAGGAATCAAACCTTGTCTCGTCTAGATGTGTCACATCCTAGGAGGTATTGAGGTGTATCAAGACTATGTCAAATATTCTTAGTAAGTTTTGTAACTACGAGATACTCATTCTTGTAACTTAGGGAGATCTCACTCACTTCTAACAAACATGTCTATACATTCTTGTATCTATGTTGATATCAATCAAGGGAAATATTCAGACTTTCATGGTATCAGAGCTACTCTCTATCTGATCTTTCTCTTTTTTGTTTTCTTGTTTTATTTCTTCTCTTTCTCTTCATCTTCTTCGTCAATTTCATGCACTCTTCTACAATTTGTTTTTTTTCCATGGCAGCAATTGAGAGAGCGTTTGGGGTGATGAACATAAAATCGCACATCCCATTTGTGCTACACCTTGATGAGTTTAATTATGATACTTGGAGAGAACTTTTCCAAACTCATTGCTTAACCTTTGATGTCTTTAGAAAAGTTGATGGAACCTCTGTTCATGAAGGAGACGACGACATCGCTTGGAAGAAGCGAGATGGTCTTGTGAAGATTTGGATCTATGAATCAATCGCTCAACCATTGTTGAAATCCTGTTTCAAAAAAGGTGGGACTGTGCGTGAGGTTTGGCTACGAATTGAAGAACGTTTTCGAAACAACAAAGAGGATCGAGAAATTCAACTTGACAACGACCTGCGTACAAAGGAAATCGGTGATCTCCCAGTTAAGGAGTACTCTAAAGCCTGAAATCGATTGCATATTTGCTTGAGAATGTGGATGCTCCGGTGGCTGAAAGAACATAGGTTATGTATGTTTTGAATGGGTTAAATGAAAATTTTGATCACATCATCAATGTGATCAAACATCAAAAGCCTTACATTCGCTGAAGCTAAAAACATGTTAGAGATGGAAGAATCAAGGTTGAAGAAGCCAAAAGTGGGGCCTTCTCACTCGGATCACGCATCTTCGTAGTCAGCTTTGGTAGCTACAGTCTCTAAGCCGACATAAGTGCAGCTTTAATAGCATCAGTCCAGGCAAAACAACAACAATCGTAGCAATCATCAAGGGAATTATGGCAGAGGACGGAACTATAACAATAATAACTTTCAGCAGCGTCCTCAATATATACCCCAGTTCATGCTGCCATATTGGATAGACTAATACAACAAATGGCAGATGCCTCAACCTGGTCTGTGGATGTCTTATCCGACTAATGGCTCTGCACCTCGGACGTTCGGTTCTCGTATTCCAAGTGCAGTTTCTCATGAGGCTTATTACATTGACAACAACAACCAGCCCACAAGAGACTTTGCAGAAGCATTCAACACAATGACGCTGACCGAACCATCTCCGAATTGGTACATGGACTCAGGCGCCTCAACACATCTCGCATCAACACCAGGTATCCTCCAATCTGTTGTTAATTTGGACACCAGAAACTCATTCATGGTTGGTAATGGTTTTTCCATTCCCATTCAGTCCTCTGGAAACACTTTCATTTCTTCCAAAAATCGTCTCTTGTCTCTCAAAAATGTCCTTGTTGCTCCTCAAATCGTAAAAAAATCCTATATTCGTTTGTTGTTTCACGATGGATAATTGGTGTTCTATAGAATTTGATCCTTTTAGTTTTTCTGTGAAGGACCTTCAATCTCGGAAAAATGCTCTGCAGTGAGAGCTCGGGTGATCTATATCCTGTGCCATCTTCTCTCAATAAATTTTGACAACACTCTGCTTTCGTTACCGAGTCCCCTTTGATTTGGCATAAGCGTTTAGGTCACACAAATAACGACACCCTCAAGCTCTTAATTTCATCTATTTTTTTTGTAATAAGGACAACATACCTTTGTGTAATGCTTGTTAATTAGGGAAACATATTAAGCTTCCATTTCATAAATCAACTTCTCAAAGTTCAAAAGTGTTTGATCTAATTCACTTTGATGTCTGGACATCGCTAATAGCAGGCTTAAGTGGCATTCGCTACTATGTTCTTTTTCTCGATGATTTTTTATATTTTCTATGGGTTTATCCTATGTGCCACGAAAGTGATATCTTCTCTAAATTCTTGCATTTTACTTAATATGTCAAAACACAATTTAATGCAGACATCAAGGCGTTTCAATGTGATAATGGAGGAGAGTACAACAACCTCGTTTCCATGAACACTTTGTGATTCAAATGTCATAGTTTTTTGGTTTTCTTGTCTTCACACTTCTCAACAAAACGGAAAGGCGGAGAGGATGATTAGAACGATAAATAATGCCATACGATCACTGTTATTTCAATCACAGTTGGCGCCTACCTACCGGGCCGAGACCCTTCATGTTGCAGCCCATTTAATCAATATTCTGCCGTCATCATCGATTCATAATATAGGCCCTTATTCTATTTTTCTTGGCCGATCTCCTACATACGATCACCTACGTATGTTTGGATGCCTTTGTTTCCCTAATATTAACAACTCCACAAATATTAAGCTTGCACCATGCTTTACTCCCTGCCTTTTCCTCGGTTATCCGCTTCATCATCATGGTTACCCTGGTCTTGATTTGAAAACAAATCGGATAATCATCTCTCGGCAAGTGATTTTTGATGAGACAACTTTTCTAGCTGCTGTAAAACAATCCAAAGAAACGAGTCCATATATTTTCTTGGATAATTTTGACAGTCCTTCCCCAATGTTCACCGAAATACTTCAAAAAACATCGGCTCCGGCTCCGACAGCCTCTGTTCCGCCGGTGCCACGCACCACACAGCTGAGACTTCTCCGTCTCTGTCTTTGGTTCAGTCCTCGGTGCCTCCTCCAGCCGCCTTACCTACTAGACATGTAGCTGCTCCAACAAAAATGACAACAAAAGGTCAGTTAGGTATCCGAAAACCCACAAAGGTATTTTCTCTTTTTCAGCTTCAGTTTCTGGACTACCATCGACCCACCAAAAAGCCTTAAGTGATTTGAAGTGGAACCCAGCCATGACTAAGGAATACGATTCACAAATTGAAAATAAAACTTGGAGGTTGGTGCCTCGGCCTCAAGATGCTAATATTTATTAACTCTATGTGGTTGTTTAAGCATAAACATGATGCAGATGGAGAGCTTACTCGCTATAAGGCACGACTAGTGGCTAATGGTAAAAAACAAGAAGCTGGCATTGACTATGATGAAACATTCAGCCTGCTTGTGAAACCAGTGACAATTCAGACAGTCCTCAGTGTTCACTTAAACCGCAGTTGGGATATTAAGCAACTAGATTCGAAAAATACTTTCTTCCATGGCACAATCTTAGATACTATTTACATGCACCAACCACCGGGATTTGTTGACAAAAATTATCCGCATTATGTGTGCAAATTGGATAATCTTTTTTATGGCTTGAAGCAGGCGCCTAGGGCCTGCAAATGTGATCCATCCTTGTTTGTGTATAAGAGTGGCAAACATCTCGCTTATGTTCTCCTCTATGTAGACGACATAATCTTGACAGGTTCAAGCAAAGCTCTCCTTGATCAAATCACAGGTTTTCTCAAGTCAGAGTTTCCTATGTCGGATATAGGAAGAT
>CM051369.1:5246159-5271159 GCA_028015245.1 Cardamine occulta
TAAGCTACTTCTTGGGCATAAAAGCTGAATATAATCGTGCTGGAATTTTATTGACACAACAACATTATGCCAAGGTGATTATTGAGCGAGCGGGCATGGCTGAATGTAAGCCGGTTTCAACGCCAGCCGATGTCAACTCCAAACTCTCGGTGGAAGATGCTGGAGATAAGATTGAAAATCCAACCGAGTATCGACGCTTAGCGGGAGCTTTCCAATATTTAACATTCACTCGCCCGAATATCACTTATGCAGTCCAACAAGTATGCTTGTTTATGCATATCTGCGACAGCTCCACATGAATGCATTGCATCGTATCATACGTTACATACAAGGTACAAAGTCTCATGGTCTTCAAGTGTTCAATTCTAAGTTAGATACATTGACAGCTATCTGAATTGAGGACAATGCCAATAACATTTGGGTTGAGAACATTGAGGACTATCTGAATTGTCGCTGGTAGACAGAGTATCATTAACAATGTTCCCCAAGGTAGACACAGTATCATTTCTGTCAATGAATAAATTATTATTCGCATAAATAGTGTTTTTTATCCGCACGACAAAGCCAATAACATTTGGGTTGAGAGGAAATATTTGAAGTAAATCTTCCAAAAATTTATTTTGGTGATTGAATTTGACAGAGAGACAGTTTAGTCTGAATGAGATTCATATCAATAATTCATCATAAATCAGTATGGGTTACTAGAAACCTTTAACTTGGTTTCTGTTTAGAAACACTTTTGATGAGCTATACGATCTCCTTCTTCTTCGTGAAACCCTAAATCCAGTCTCTTACTTTTTTCTGAAGCCAGCGCTTTTCTTAAACTTTACGTCAACCACAATATAGATCTGCCAATTTGAACCGAACAAAAATTTGGTTCGGTTTAGTTGGAAGTGCTAAATTTTGGTTCCGTGGGAGCTTAAAAAACACTACTGATTGGTATTGGTACGTAATTTTTTAGTCGTTCAATAAATAGTTTAATAGCGTTAAAAACAAAATAAAAAAGCTTAAGCGGACCCTCCTGTCTCAGCCCATGGCAATGCCAATTTCGCATTTGTCAAGAACCTATGCCAAATTTCAAAAATGGTCCAAAAAGAAAAAAAGTTTTGTGAAAAGATCTTGCAAATGTAATTTATCTAGGGCCTACAAATTTTATACAAACTTTATGAGATAGACAATTTGCATAATGTCCAAAAAAATTATGAGACAGACGTGTTTAGATTTTGCATAACTAAAAGCATCTCTATTGAAGGTATCTAAACAAGATCTTCTCTATTAAAATATTTTGAAAAAGAAAAAATGAAAAAGAGAATGTGGAAGAGTCTCTTATTAAGAAACCATGGTCTTTTTTTAAGAATCTCATTTAACACTTGTCTTATTTTGATTGATTCATGTTTTAAAATTTAAATTTAAATATATGACTAAATTACATAAAAATATTAATATTTTAATGATGTGAGACCCATCAAAGTTCTAAACCAATATTGATGCTCTAATCCGTTTAAGCCGCCAAATTCAAACCCATTATAACACACCCCTATTAATAATATTAGGGTCCGTCTTGTAAACAACTTAAAACAGGACCCATTAACACAATATATACAAAATGTTCGACGGGAAATATAAAAATGATATTTTAACATATCTGCATTTATTTACTTGAAATTGATCGATAAATTCAGATTTTTCGCCATTCGTGTTTTCCCTCTCTCCCTTTCAACTTCTGAAACTCTTTCCTCAAATCCATTTGATAGAGAAGATAAATTCGTCGAACATTGGTTTCGATTAGGGTTTTGAATTCGATTCGATTAGGGTTCTTCGTCAATATGGAAACAGCGATGATTAGTTCGGCGAGTAGTTTACTGGCAATGCTCGTTGAAACTTCAAGCGCTCTCACATCTCAACAGATTCGTTCACCAATTTTGGCCCGAGATCTCCGATAGTCTCTCCATCTTGTATTTTCTCAGGCTTTTCTTGTTTCTCCCGCTGAGAATTCCCAGAAAAATCTTGTTGGCTTTTGTAAATTTTGAGTGCTTCTTCTTGATTAGGGTGTAAAGTTAGTCATGGACAGTTGCGTCGATGCAGATTTGATGGTTAATTTAGGAATTCATATCTTTAGAGAGTTTTTTTTGTTTGGTGTGATTACTGAGTAATCATAGTTATCTGAGTTAAGGAGAAAGTTGTTTTTATGTCACACAGAGTTCCTCATGAACATGGTAACTATGCTCATGACTGTACTACTACGACGTTGAGATCTTAATTATATTGATGATGACTCATAGAAATTTTTTTTTTCTTCTGCAGAGAGAGCTTATATGAAGATGAGAAATTTGATCAGCATCTTAGACAACTTGCTGCATTGTTGATCTCTAAGGTACAGTTTAGCTTTTGTTAGTGGAGCTTAAAAGCTTATAGATACTTGTACAAGTTCAGAGCTTGACGTTCTTCTAATTCAAGTTATGTGATGATATTATGATTTTTGTTTATTTATAATGATTTATTAAATCTTGTCTCAGGTTTTCTATTACTTGGGTGAGCTTAACGATTCATTGTACTATGCACTTGGAGCTGGATCTCTATTTGATGTGTCAGATGAATCTGATTATTTTAATACTCTTCTAGGTAAAGGATTTTGAAGCCTTGTGCTTTGCTCTTTTTACCCTCAAATCTGTGACGGTAGATTTTAGCTGCGACTGTAGTCAAGACTCAAGAACATACCTACTTGATTAAATGCAAGAATAATCAAACATCTATCTTTCTTATAATAAGATTGTGCTCTGAGAAAGAAATTATGCAGAGACATGATAAGATGGTTCATCGCTATTTGATGTTAATAACTGTCTGATGTTGAATGTTTACTGATCAGGTTCTTCTGTTTTGTTTTCAGTCAAAGCAATAGATGACTATGCTAGTGTCAGATCGAATGCAGTCGAGTCAAATAAGGTGGTGGACATTGACCGAAGACTTGAGGCCTTTGTTATACAAATGTTGGACAAGTATGGGACGCCTGATTTTTTTTCCTGTCTTCTTAGTTGTTCAGTCGTAACATTGTTTTCTGTTTAACAGATGTATCAGTGATGGAAAGTATCAACAAGCCATGGGTGTTGCTATTGAATGCCGGAGATTGGATAAGTTGGAAGAGGCTATATCAAAGAGTAGAGATGTTGAGCGAAGTTTATCTTACTGCATCAATGTTTCTCACTCTTTTATTAACAGCAGAGAATATAGATATGAGGTGAGTCTGGTGGCTACAGATCTGGATTTCAATAGATGTACTATGTTTTTGATACTATTGGTTGATTAGAATCCCTCTGACTTTTTCTTTCCTAGCAAATATTATGGTCATGTAATATTGTATCTTCTCAAGCATTTCGAATTCGTTGCATCGTTTATGTCTTTATCTGTAACTTAAAATCCTGTTCCAAGTGTCATGTTCTATTCTCGAAATTCTTTTCTAGGTTATTTTATTTAATCTTGATTCTTGCAGGTTCTTCGGTTACTTGTTAATGTCTACCAGAAGCTAGCTTCTCCTGATTATTTGAGCATTTGTCAATGCCTTATGCTCTTGGATGAACTGCAAGGTGTTGCAAACATATTGGAGAAGCTTCTTCGTTCGGAGGACAAGGATGATGCTTTACTCGCGTTCCAAATTGCTTTTGATCTTGTAGAGAACGAGCACCTGTCATTTCTCAGGAGTGTTAGAGACCGTCTTCCAGCGCCCAAGACCCATCCTGTAGAAGCAGTTCAAGCTGCTGAAACCTCTGCCGCTCAGAGGGAGAACACCACCGGGGATGTCCAGATGATGGATGAAACACATCCTACCGAGGCTGTGTACGCTGAGAGATTAACACAAGGTTAAGGGAATTTTATCTGGAGAGACATCAATACAGCTGAACCTCCAGTTTCTTTCCAGAAATAAACAGTGAGGCAGTGAATTTAGATTTTGATATCTTGATAGGATATTTTTTCCTTATGTCATTTCTTCAGATAGTAACATGCTTCAGCGATGGCCATTGTTTGTCTGTAGATTGCACCTGCTCATCTTGACGACAAATAACCAGTCTGTTGAATTGCAGAAGAACAGTATATGTCACAGGGCTATAATATATGCTAATGCGATAATGCTTGCTGGAACAACAGTGGATACATTTTTCAAGGAGAATATGGTAAAATGATTACTGTCCTGGTCACAGTTTTACTTGTTTCAGCGTTTACTGTGCGGCATAGTATAATCTTCTTTCTTTTCCATTCATTTGGGGATTGGTAGGTTGAGCAAAGCTGGGCCAGCAACTGGGCTAAGTTTAGCGCTACAGCGGGATTAGGTGTTATTCAGAGAGGTGATCTACAACAGGGCAGGTCATTGATGGCCCCATATTTGCCGCAACGAGAAGAAGGTGGTCGCAGGAGTCCTTATTCTGAAGGTGGTGCTTTATATGCTCTTGGCATTATTCATGCCAACCATGGCGAGAGCATTAAGCAATTCCTTCGTGATAGCCTACACAGTACTAGTGTTGAGGTGAATTGTCTATATTTCACTTCAAGAGAGTCTTTTGTTATATCACAAGAAAGGATAACCTTTTGCTTAGACGATTAATTCTATCTGGAAAAATACTGATGCAGGTTATTCAACATGGAGCTTGTTTGGGTCTTGGTTTGGCATCTCTTGGGACAGCTGATGAAGACATATATAATGATATCAAAAGTGTGCTTTACACTGACAGTGCAGTTGCTGGTGAAGCTGCCGGCATCAGCATGGGTCTATTATTTGCTGGAACTGCAACCGATAAGGCAAGTGGGATGCTTGCTTATGCCCATGAGACTCGGCATGAGAAGACAATAAGGTAATTTAGAGTCCGGGGATATTTTTGGTTATGTGAGTGGCTGCATGGTAAGTTCTTTAAAATGTTTCAATAATCAATATTGGTGTGTGTTTTTAGAGGATTGGCTCTAGGAATAGCTCTCACAGTATATGGTAGAGAAGAGGGAGCAGATGCTTTGATTGAGCAGATGACTCGAGATCAGGATCCTATCATTCGTTATGGTGGAATGTACGCACTGGCATTGGCTTACAGAGGAACCACAAACAAGAAAGCCATCCACCAACTTCTGCATTTTGCTGTCTCTGATGTCAGTGATGATGTCAGGAGGACTGCTGTTCTTGCACTTGGTTTCGTCTTACACTCTGATCCAGAGCAGGTCACTCCATATTCTTTGTCTCAAATAACTTTTGATTCTATATTCTATTTCTTTAGTGCCTTTAGGGCTCTTGTTTTCAATTACACTTATTAACGGGTTGCCTAAATATTTTTAACTGTAGACTCCCTATATTGTATCCCTGCTTTCGGAGTCGTACAACCCGCATGTCCGCTGGCGTGGCTCTTGCAGTAGGCATCTCTTGTGCAGGCACTGGCCTGAGTGAGGCAATATCCTTGTTGGAACCACTTACATCAGATGTGGTTGACTTTGTTCGTCAAGGTGCTATGATTGCCATGGCCATGGTGATGATCCAAATTAGTGAAGCAAGCGATTCTCGCATTGGAGCATTTAGGTTAGTCAGCTCTGATCTATTCTGCATTTTCGCAGCCTAATATCTCAGCATTTAGGCATACCAAAGTTTAACCTATGTTTTGTAACCTTTAGTATTCTCTGAGAGTAATATCTGTTATTGCAGGCGCCAACTTAAGAAGATAATTCTCGATAACCGTGCAGAGAAATTGAGCAAGATGGGAGCAATTTTGGCTGCAGGAATTCTTGATGCTGGTGGAAGGAATGTGACAATACGACTGCTCTCTAGGACAAAACATGAAAAAGTCACTGCGGTCATTGGCCTTGCAGCCTTCAGCCAGTTTTGGTATTGGCACCCGTTGATTTACTTCATAAGCTTGGCGTTCTCACCAACCGTATTCATCGGTTTGAACTACGATATCAAAGTCCCAAAATTTGAACTTCGCAAACCCATCTTCATTTAAGTATCCAAAACCAACTACGGTTGTTACTGCCAATACCGCTGCCAAATTACCAACTGCTGTGCTCTCAACCTCAACAAAAGCCATTAAATCAAGGGACAAGAACAAAGTAGGGCAGAAAGTTATCGTTGAAAAAGCAGGCAGTGCTGTGAAGTCTTGCAATGAAAGTGGACCTGGAAAAGACAAGTCATCAATTGAGAAGGAAGCAGACAGTATGCAGGTATTACGCAATCAAATTATTAACACCGTCTAAATGTCGGCGCAGCATTGCCAAGCTGCCCTGAGTCTTTTTTTATGAATCCTATCTGTCTTGAGTCTTTTGTTATGAATCCTATCTGTCTTGAGTCTTGAACATAATTGGACCATTAAAATTGATTATCTATGTACTGTCAGGTTGATAGCCTAGCAACGGGGGAGAAGAAAATGGATTATGCTGAAGAGTGTATTGGCATCTATGCTGGCTTATGCTATGTCCTGCTTCAAGATCCCTGGATCTTTAAGCAAGAGAATCCAATTAGACTGCACTGGAATCGGCGATAGAGCAAGGGTTCATTAGACTCACGCTCGAATCAGATTCTACATAATTGATCCAGGTCATAACGACAGGATCTACACTATCGGAACTTCATGTGGCCTCGAAGACATCGAATAACTTTCATCTCTATTTGAGTTTATTTCGTTTCGTAACATTCTTCGAATAGCTAATGAAGTAGCAGATCATTATGCTAAACAGCCCTAAGCCTTTATGTTGTAAGCCTATAAGTTTATAATATACAAGGCCTTGATTGACAAATTTTTTTTTATCAATAATGATAGATTTTTACAAGAAGAAGTATATTGTTAGAAAAGAGAGACGGATTTCAATAGTCTTGTAGCATGTATGAGAGGATATTGTTTTGGAGCACAATTTGTGTTGATTAATTATTAAAACCTAATTTTGATTTGAGAAAGAAATTAAAAATGAAGTAGATCCATGATTTGAAATAAAACGTGACTTCAGTGATAAAGTCGTTTATATAAATATTGAGATCATTTAAACTCTTTAGTAATATCAGAAGTCATCATAATAAAATGAAAAAAAAAAAACTAGATGAAGGAAATAAACCAATTTTGGTATTTAAAAGTTTACATAGGAAATTCAGTAACGAATTTTAGAAAATACGAATTGTAAACAAGTTTTTCAAAAAGAACATGGATTGTTTTTCGACATCATCCTGGAAATCTCTACCATGTTCATGAAGATATGGGGAAGAGGAACAATTGAAGAGAGAAAACAAAAATTCTTGGAACTAAATTTGGGTTGTCTTCAAATATATTAAATTTAGTGAAAATAAAACTATAAAAATATAATAAAAATAAGAAGATACGTGGCAAATTAAAAGAGTAAGTTGCATAGTAACAACCTTTTTTTTTTTTAAGTTGAAATTAGGATATGGATAGTTATTGAAATCTAGCTTGCATCATCGTTGTCGCAATCATATCCATGTACCGTGTTCGACGTTGTTTCCCACTCATTATAAGGAAGAAAATTCGAACAACTCATGACTTGACCGTTGACAACACGTTAAAGATAAACTATGTTTGAAAGTCTTTTAGAGTCCTAACTTATTAGCAATATATGAATACCCTTTATCAAAAAAAAAAAACTTATTAGCAATATATCACTTGCAGACAACTGTTTTTTTTTTTCTTGTCTCTAAGGATAAACCTTAAAAGCTGCCTGTAAAAATTTAAAAATTTCGGATCAGAACATATAATTTAATGGTTTGTGTTAATGTTGTTGTTGTGTCGCATTTGCGTAATGTACGTATGGATATAAATTTTGGGATGAAGTCTTCAAAACTAAATTCTAAATTTCTAACTTTAATTTCATAAAACTAAATTTATATGTTTGGTTGTGCTAGATAAGATCAACTTCTTTTGTGCTTTTAAAAAGTAAGATATATTTTTAAACTATTGGTAAAGCGGGAGTAATATCACATCATTAATTATAACATTTTAATATTTGTTCTTAATCTATTTTTCTCTTCGTTTCAAATTAGTTGTCGTTTAAACTTGTTTCACACATATTAAAAAAATATTTAATTTTTTTATTTTATCTCTAATTAATATTTATTTAATATTATTTTATTGGTTAAGAAATTAAAATATGAGGGACAAAATTGAAAATCTTATCAAACATATGCGTTGAAAACATAAAACGGCAACTAATATGAAACGAGTTTTAAAGTCCAAAACAACAACTAATATGAAACGGAAAGAGTATTAAACTACACATAATTTAATTAATTAATTAACTTTTGGAAAATCGAAAAATAAATTTTAGCTTTAAAATGTTCAACAACCGAAATATTTTAATTTACTATACACAAACTTTTACATTTAAAACTAATTATTTTAGTTATTTCTTGTTAATTGATTTTTTCGATAGTATTAGGTATCTTTTTATTTAAAAACATGAAAATTTTAAAACTGATTATTTTATGCATAATTTTCAGTTATATTACTTATGTAAGTTATGAGAAATCAAACTGCGTTTAGAGCATTGTAAAAAATAGAAACTACGTTTATGTCAACGATAAGTTGTTTCCAAAGTACAAAATCTGATCTGTCAAGATCATGGTTGCGTATAATATC
This sequence comes from Cardamine occulta, assembly GCA_028015245.1. Taxonomy (NCBI): domain Eukaryota; kingdom Viridiplantae; phylum Streptophyta; class Magnoliopsida; order Brassicales; family Brassicaceae; genus Cardamine; species Cardamine occulta. The sequence goes on from CM051369.1 coordinate 5,254,763, forward strand.
GCCGCCATTGCTTAACGCGCTCTTCTCCACAACCATTCTAAGAATTGGATAATAGAATATATAAATATTGTTATATATAATTAATTATCTATTTAATAATTAATTTTTTACCTCTACCGACTTATCATTTACCGACTTAACCTCTTATATATATGATTGCTTGCAAGTTGTAAGATTGTACGAAGTGAAAAAAATAAAAAGAGCATTAAGAGTTTAAGTCCCATTTTTTTTATACACATCTCGTCACTACATATATCTTATATACACATATATAAATACATATCTCATCTTATATTATATATATAATTTATAACACGTTATCAGCACGATCCGCTCTAATACCAAAAAGATGAGATTTAATTTATGTTTTAATTTATGTTTAATTTATTTTCTGTTAACGGAAAGATAGGTTCTGCCTTATCCGTTTATATGTTATTTCGGGATGATAGGCGTTGCCTTCCCCGAATTGATCGTTATTGGAAACTATGCCTTTTTACGATCATGATGATCATATGGTAGACTATGTCACCTCAGATCATATGGTAGGCTCTGCCACTTCAAACAGCTTATGATCATATGGTAGACTATGTCACCTCAGATCAAAACCTTATCTATAACTAAATGTGTAGAAGACATTTATTGAAAAAGTTCCAGAAGAACTTTATGTCTAGAAGACATAATAAATTTGTCCAGAAGACAAATCATACGATTTAAATTATTGTTCTTTTAATTTTTATTTATTATCATTTGTTATTTAATTTATGTTTTTATATGCTTACGAATTTTAAAATTTTATTATGCAATTTAATTTTAAATTTTAAAAGTTGAATTTTAATTATTTTATGCTTAATAAATTGTTATACAGTTATCATGTCAAATCTAGCAAAACTCGATATTGCTGCCCTTGATATATCTGAAAATAATTATATAAGGTGGACAGTTGCAACAAAGATGCATTTAAAAGCAAGAGGGCTCCTTGATATCATCGAAAAATCAAAGCCTACTCCTGAAGAGAAAAAAGCTAGTGCTATGATATTTTTAACCCACCATATCCATGATGGTTTAAAAGATGAATATATGACAAAAGAAGATCCTGCAGATCTTTAGCAATCACTCAAAGATAGGTTCGATCACCAGAAATATGTGATCTTACCGAAAGCTAAACACGAATGGTTGAATCTCCGGTTTCAGGATTACCAAAGTGGTAGTGAATATAATTCCGCTTTGTTTGGAATTACTTCCAGGATAATTCTATATGGGGAGAAGATAAGCGATTATGATATGATCGAAAAAACTTTCCAAACTTTTCACCCTGGAAATGTAATCCTGCAGCAACAATACCGGGCAAATAGATACCAGAAGTATTCAGAGTTGATGCAAGTTCTATTGGTTGCAGAACAAAATAATGAACTTGTGATGTTAAACCATCAAACTCGTCCTACTGGATCGGCTTCATTCCCAGAAGCGAATGTTGCGTCATCCAATTATAATTATGGACGAGGGCGCGGTCGAGGTTATGATCGTGGCCGTGGACGAGGAGGATATGGACGTGGACGTGGACGCGAACAAGAAAAAAAGTTATGTCCTAATGATTTCAATGCTGAAAGAAACAACAAAAAGTTCAAAGGGAGCGAAGTTGGTCATGTGACATATAAGCAGCATGAAAATGCTTGCTACAGATGCGGTGTGAAAGGACATTGGTCACGTACCTGTCGTACACCTAAACATTTGGTCGATCTGTATCAAGAGTCACAAAAGGCTAAAGAAAGAGCAAATGAAACCAACTTCATTCATGGTGAATCCGGACCTTCTTTCGATGGCTTAAATGATAATACCTCTCTCGATATTGCTGAGTTTGTAGTTGATCCTGAAGCCATCAACGAGAAACCAAATGACTAAGATCTTCCTGAAGAAGAGACTATTGCATGATGTTTGTTGATCTTCCTGAAGAAGAAAATAAAATAGAACTCCTAATATTTTTGTTGTGTTTTGTTGTAAGATAGTTTTATTGTAATATAAATCTTTTGTTTTGTTATATTAACGTATCTTTTATGAATATTTTTAAATTCAGAAAATGTCAATTTTGACATCGGGGATGGAGACATATGTTCGGCAGTCTATAACGCACACAATAATTAAGGATAAAAAGTATTTCTCCTTCCTTAAAATAAAAGATTCACTGAAGCGTGAATACTATATCTGGTAATGCAAAAATTATTATGGGCTCCGGAAGAGTCAGTTTTTCAATGCCAAGGGGAACAAAATTTGAAATAGATGATGCATTATTTTCTCCTAAATCTTATAGAAATTTGTTAAGTTTCAGAGATATCCGCAGAAATGGATATCACATAGAAACTATGAATAAGAATGGCATCGAATATCTTTGCATTACATCAGTTATTTCGGAGAGAAAACAAATATTAGAAGAGCTAGCAGCTCTATCTTCCGGAATATATTCCACAAAAATAAATACGACTGAATCATATATTACAGTAAACCCGAAGTTTACAAGTACATTTAAAATCTGGCATGAACGTTTAGGGCATCCTGGTTCAGTCATGATGGGAAAAATTGTGGAAAACTCAAATGGCCATCCGTTGAAAAACCAGAAGATTTTTCAATCGAAAGAATTTTTATGTAATGCTTGTTCTCAAGGAAAACTAATAACTCGGCCGTCACCAGCTAAAATAGGGAATAAATCTCCAGTATTCTTAGAGAGATTACATGGTGATATATGTGGGCCTATTTATCCACAATGCGGGCCATTTCGATATTTTATGGTATTGATTGACGTATCCAGCAGATGGTCACATGTATGTCTATTGACTACACGAAATACGGTTTTCGCAAGATTCATTGCCCAGATAATCAGGTTGAGAGCACAATTTCCTGATTATACAATAAAGAAAGTGAGACTTGATAACGCTGGTGAATTCATTTCACAAGCCTTCAATGACTATTGTATGTCATTAGGAATTGATGTTGAACATCTGGTCCCACATGTTCATACACAAAATGGCTTGGCCGAGTCTTTGATAAAACGGTTACAACTTATTGCTAGACCGTTAATATTGAGAACAATGCTCCCAATTTCAGTATGGGGTCATGCAATTTTGCATGTTGCTGCACTACTTCAAATACTTCCAAGTGCATATCATAAATAATCCCCAAAACAATTAGTATCTGGCCAGCAGCCAGATATATCCCATCTTCAAGTTTTTGGGTGCGTGGTTTATGTCCCTATAGCTCCGCTACAAAGAACAAAAATGGGACCACAGAGGAGACTGGGAATATATATCGGGTATACATCACCAAATATAATTCGTTATCTTGAACCGCGAACTTGTGATATGTTTACGGTACGTTTTGCCGATTGTCATTTCAATGAAAATGAATTCCCAGCGTTAGGAGGAGGAATTAAGGAAGTTCAAAAAGATATTACTTGGTGCACATCGTCGTTATTGTACCTTGATCCCCCAACGAAACAACGTGAACTGGAAGTTCAAAAAGTTGTACATTTACAGAATTTGGCAAAATCAATTACCAGATGCGTTCACTGAACAAAAAGGGTGACGAAATCATATATACCCGCTGTAAATGTTCCATCAAGAATTAATGTTCTAGAAGAACAAAATGATGGAAAAATAAATGAATCTAAAGTTCAATTGAAAAAGGGGAGACCAGTGGGATCAAAGGATAAAAATCCCCGAAAGAAAAAGAAATTGGGAAAAATGAATGAGACTGGTCCAGAAGAACCAAATACAGCGAAAAGTCCTGAAGACGAAAATAAAAGTCCTGAAGACGGAACTGATTTAGAAAAACATGAGATTTCCATCAACTATGCCCAAAATGGAAAAGTATGGGCTAGAAATAAGATAAAAGATGATGATGAAATTTTCTCGTTCGCTGTATCCAAGGAAATTGATTATGAAAATGATGATCCAGATCCAAGGTCCATATTAGAATGCCAGAAAAGATTTGATTGGGAGAAATGGAAAATAACCATGAAAACTGAGTTGAACTCCCTCAATAAAAGAAAAGTTTTTGGACCTATCGTCACAACGCCCGAACATGTAAAACCCGTCGGATATAAATGGGTTTTTGTTCGAAAAAGAAATGAGAAAAATGAGGTAACAAGATACAAAGCCCGACTTGTTGCCCAAGGATTTTCTCAAAGACCGGGAATTGATTATGAAGAAACATATTCTCCGGTTATGGATGCAATTACTTTCAGATTTTTGATGAGCTTAGCGGCATCCAAAAATCTAGAAATGCATCTAATGGATGTTGTGACTGCATATCTATATGGATCACTTGATAATGAGATATATATGAAAATCCCTGAAGGATTGAAAATGCCTGAAGCATTAAGCTCAAAAGCTAAATAAATATGTTCAGTCAAATTACAGCGATCACTTTACGGATTAAAGCAATCTGGACGCATGTGGTATAATCGCTTAAGTGAATATTTGTTGAGTAAATGATATACCAACAATGCGATATGCCCTTGTGTATTTATTAAGAAATCCTTATTTGGTTTTGTGATCATCGTTGTATATGTGGATGACCTGAACATAATTGGCACTCAAAAGGAGATTGATGATGCCAGAACTCATATGAAAGAAGAGTTCGAAATGAAAGATCTTGGACAGAAAAAATTTTATCTTGGACTCCAGATCGAGCATCATCGAGATGGAATTTTTATACATTAGTCAAATTATACGAAAAGAATCTTAAAACGCTTTTATATGTATAAAGCGACTCCTTTGAGTACTCCAATGGTCAATAGGTCGTTTAATGTTGATAAAGATCCATTTCGACCTTGTGAGGATAACGAAGAAGTATTAGGTCCTGAAGTACCTTATATGAGCGCTATTGGGGGACTTATGTATCTTGCAAATTGTACCTGACCAGATATAGCATTTGCTGTAAATTTACTTGCAAGATATAGTTCATCTCCCACGCGTAGACATTGGAGTGGAATAAAACATGTTTTTCGTTATCTTCAGGGAACAACTGACTTGGGATTATTTTACCCTAGAAACTCCACTTTTGTTTTAGCTGGTTTTGCAGATGCAGGCTATCTATCAGATCCACATAAAGCCCGATCGCAAACAGGATATGTTTTTACAGTTGGAGGTACTGCAATCTCTTGGCGTTCGCAAAAACAGACTTTGGTTGCTACTTCATCAAATTATGCAGAGACCATTGCGCTTCACGAGGCATGTAGAGAATGTGTGTGGCTCATATCGATGACTCAATATATACAAGAATCAGCGGAATAGTCATTAATAAAGAGCCAACGAAATTGTTCAAGACAATGCTTGCCGTGTCATGAACTCAAAGAAGGCTATATCAAGAGCTGACGTAACAAAGCATATTCCCCCAAGATTTTTCTCATATATACGAGAACTCGAGAAAAATCAAGAAGTAGACATCCAATACGTTCGTTCTACTGACAATGCAGCAGATTTATTCACGAAGGCGCTTTCCACTACAACATTCAGAAAACATGTTCATAGTATCGGAATGCGTCACTTACGAGATTTATGAAGAAGAAGATTTGTCCATCATTTCAGGGAGAGATTACATCACTGTATCCTTTTTCCCTTGTCATAGTTTTTATCCCACTGGATTTTTCTATGATAAGATTTTTAACGAGGCAGTACGTAATATATCAATAGTGATGGATAATTAAGGGGGAGTGTTAGATATAATTAATTATCTATTTAATAATTAATTTTTTACCTCTACCGACTTGTCATTTACCGACTTAACCTCTTATATATATGATTGCTTGCAAGTTGTAAGATTGTACGAAGTGAAAAAAATAAAAAGAGCATTAAGAGTTTAAGTCCCATTTTTTTTATACACATCTCGTCACTACATATATCTTATATACACATATATAAATACATATCTCATCTTATATTATATATATAATTTATAACAAATATATCTTTAATTTAACAAAATAAAAAAAAATATATATATATATATATATATATATATATATCCACAGAGAATGAACAATTACATATTTTCAATTCTGCAGAGATTGAGACCAGAGAAAACTCATGGAGATGCCTGAAGCTTCCAAACAAAATGGTAATTTCACAAATAATCTTCTGTTATATTGTTTCTGTTCTTGAAAATAAAATCTGAGAATTCTAAATTTTCTTTTTAACCAACAGTAGAATCAGAAGACGCTCAGAATCCAGAACCAGACCAAATCTTGAGCCCAAGAAGATCGTTGCAGCTACATCAAACAAAATGGTGGATCTCTGTTTTGTTTTGTCTTTTCTTAGTTGTGGCTGGAGATTCACTCGTCATGCTTCTGTTAAACTTCTTCTATGTCCAAGACAATCGTGAAGAGAGTGACCAAGATCTACAATACAAAGGAACATGGTTACAAGCTCTGATTCAAAACGCTGCGTTTCCAATCCTCATCCCTCTCTTTTTCATTTTCCCTTCACCAAAACCAAACCAAGAAACCAACAATACTCGTTTCCTCTGCTTTCGTCTTCTCTTTCTTTACTTATCTCTTGGTGTTCTTGTTGCTGCTCATAGCAAATTATTTGCACTTGGGAAATTATATGCAAACTATGTCGTCTTCACTTTGATCTCAGCGACCCAGTTGATATTTACCGCGGTTTTCGCAGCCATCATTAACCGTTTCAAGTTTAGTAGATGGATCATCATATCGATGATACTCACACTTGTGATATATGTTTTTGGTAGTCCTGAATTTGGTGGAGAGCCTGATGAAAACGAAGAATTTTATGGTGTCCAAGCTTGGTTAACTTTTGCTGCTTCAGTTGCTTTCGCGTTATCTCTCTGTTTAGTCCAACTAGGTTTCGAGAAACTGTTGGTGAAGACAAAGAGATATGGTAACAAGAAAGTGTTCAGAATGGTCTTAGAGATGCAAATATGTGTCTCTTTAGCTGCCTCGCTTGTTTGTCTCGTTGGTTTGTTTGCGAGTGGTGAATATAAGGAACTGGAAGGTGATAGCGAGAGGTTTAAGAAAGGAGAAACTTATTACGTTTTGAGTTTGGTTGGGTTGGCTTTGTCTTGGCAAGTTTGGTCGGTCGGACTGATAGGTTTGGTGCTTTATGTTTCGGGTGTGTTTGGAGATGTTGTTCATATGTGTGCTTCACCACTTGTGGCTTTGATTGTTGTGTTGGCATTTGATTTTATGGATGATGACTTTAGTTGGCCTAGAATTGGTTCTTTGATAGGAACAGTTTTGGCTTTAGGATCTTACTTCTACACACTGCACAAGAGAAACAAAAAGAAGATGGTGGAACTTAACCAAAGTGAGAACAATGTTGAAGTTTAGTCTCTCATGTCAGGTGTATGTTTGTGTTTCCAAATCAGTTTAGTCTTTTGTAAATTATTTGTTTAATTGTTTTTTTTTTTGTATTTCAATTTTACAGTACTTTGTTAGCTATAATGAGGATTCGTCCCTATATATTAATCTTGTAGACATTGATATAGTTGATAGTTAGCCATCCCACTTCATGATATGAAAACCTATAAGGTTAATGTTTGAATTTGTTCCTTATCCAAAAAAAAAAGTTTAAATTTGTATTTTAGCGATTTTGAAAAAGCTTTTAGTTTTTGTTTTTCAAAAGCTCATTGAATCACCAATAAGTATTTAAAATATTGGTTCTTTTAGTATTAAGAAAACCTTTTTTAATCTCTTATTTGTGGACGACTCTTTACTCAATAATCAAATATTTAAAGGTTTTTACACCAAGAATAAGGTTCAATTTCCAAAAATGCATTTTTTGACAAATTAATTGATGCAAGGCGATCAAAGATTCCAAAGCGCTATAGGAAGAACCGTCGTACCTGGTGTCGTATGTTAAGGGTAGAGTTGTCTATTGTGGGTATGGTGCAGATAGAATCATCAGTCAAGGATCCTAGTGTTGCGGTGAGATCTGCACATCGTGGATTGTTTGTGAAACCGTTCATCATAATAGTGCAGCTAGATGATCCAAATATTGCAGTGAGATTCTCTCGCCATTCTTCCACCATCCAAAATTGGCCGTAACACAAATAAATATAACCTATTATGTTATTATTCTCACACATTTATCAATGATGTATCGTGGCTTGAATGCAGATTATCAAAATTGGTGTTTCTCAATATTTACATATAGAAAACTAAACCTAGTATTTGTTATATATTTACGTTACAGCGTAGTAGAAAGTAAAGATGCGTTAATGACTATGTCGACATGGACCACAACTGATGAGTCGTTTTCTAAAGTGACCAATCTGATCTGTCAAAGGATCACATCATTTCGTATAAGTTTTACTGATATTTTCAAATAATTATAAAGAGTATATCGCCGCCAAGATGGAACTAGTAGTCATTGTTTAATGCGCACCTCAACTCAAGACCTCAACCATTATCAAGAAATTGAAAATATTATATAACAATATCCACTGAGAATTTTAAAATCTTCACAGAGTTGTCAAAAAACATATAAAAAAGAATCTTAAGAGATTGAGACGGTGAGACCAGAGCAAACTTATGGAGATGCCCGAAGCTTCCAAACAGAATGGTAATTTCACTGTCGTACCAACTCTTTTGTTAAATTGTTTCTATTTTCGAAAATAAAAAAAACTGAGAATTCCATATATATTTTCTTTAACCAACAGAAGAATCAGAACACGTTCAGAATCGAGAACAAGACCAAATCTTGAGCCCAAGAAGATTGTTGCAGCTAAATCAAAAGAAATGGTGGATCTCTGTTTCGTTATGTATTTTCTTAGTCCTCCTTGGAGATTCTCTCGTCATGCTTCTCTTGAGCTTCTTCTACGTTCAAGACAAACGAGAAGATTATGACCAAGATTTATAGTATAAAGGAACATGGATGCAAGCAGAGCCGGCGTTGAACACATTTCTATGAAACATTTGAATGGGGTCCCACTTTTTAGGGGGTCCTCACAAATAAAATTATATATATATATGTATATATACAAAGAGTAAAAAAGTTATATATATGAAAATGATGAGTAATGTATTAATTTTCGTATAAATATTTGATAATATATTATGTGGATCTCAAATTATTATTATTTAAATATTACAATATATTATTTAATTAAAAAGGGAAATTTAAGTTAACCTCCTTCTTTATGTGATTTCTCATTTTTTTCTCTTTTTTTGGTTTTAGAGAGGTAATATTTTCTCAAAAAAATCTGAATCGTTAATTTATTCTAAGGCAAAAAGTTATTTGAATTTTCTTGAGAGAAAAGAGAAAAAACCATGGTTAAAAACTTCGATTATACAAGTTTGAAAGATGATTTCACAGAGAAAAATAGAAGAAGTATTGTTTTTAGAAGCTTTAAATTGTTGTTATTTTTAAAAGATATTATTGTACTTTTTTTTTTAACTTTAGTTTTGTGGAGACTGAAATTTTTGTTTTTTCTATTAAGTAATTGAAAATTTATTTTTTCGTTTGGGGCCCCAAATTTCTCAGAACCGGCTCTGGATGCAAGCTCTTATCCAAAACGCTGCGTTTCCAAACCTCATTCCTCTATTTTTCATTCTTCCTTCACCAAAACCAAACCAAGAAACCAACCATGCTCGTATCCTCTCCTTTCGTCTCCTCTTACTTTACTTCTCTCTTGGTGTTCTTATTGCTGCTCACAGCAAATTGTTCATTCTCGGGAAGTTATACTCAAGCTATGCCATCTTCACACTGATTTCCGTGACACAATTGATCTTTACCGCGATTTTCACAGCTATCATTAACCGTTTCAAGTTCACCAGATGGATCATCACATCGATAATTCTCACTATTGTGGTAGTTGTTTTTGGTAATCCTCAATTTGTAGGAGAGCCTGATGAAAATGAATACTCCTACCACATCCAAGCTTGGTTAACTTTCGCCGCTTCAATTGCTTTCGCATTATCTCTCTGTTTAGTCCAACTCGGTTTAGAGAAACTGTTGGTGAAGACAAAGAGATATGGTAAAAAGAAAGTGTTTAGAATGGTCTTAGAGATGCAAATATGTGTCTCTTTTGTCGCCTCGCTTGTTTGTCTCGTTGGTTTGTTTGCGAGTGGCGAGTATAAGGAGCTGAAAGGCGATAGCAAGAGGTTTAAGAAAGGGGAAACATATTACGTTCTGAGTTTGGTCGGGTTGGCTTTGTCGTGGCAGGTTTGGTGGTGGGGCTAATAGGTTTGGTGCTTTATGTGTCAGGTGTGTTTGGTGATGTTGTTCATGTGTGTGCTACACCACTTATGGCTTTGGTTGTTGTCTTGGCATTTGATTTTATGGATGATGACTTTGGTTGGGCTAGAATTGGTGCTTTGTTTGGTACAGTTTTAGCTTTGGGATCTTACTTCTACACTCTACACAAGAGAAACAAGAAGAAGATGGTGGAACTTAACCAAAATGAAAACAATGTTGAAGTTTAGTCTCTCATGTCAAATGTATGTTTGTGTTTCGGAATCTGCTCTTCTTTTGAATCTTGTAAGTTAATTTCTAAAAGCTGTGTAATTTATTTGTTAATTGTTTTTGTATTCTATTTTACATACTTTGTTAATGAGGATTTGGTATATTACTTAAATAGACATTGATACAGTTGATTGTTCGCTTTTTGGGGGCATCAAAACACCAATTAAGCCATCCCGCTTGTTGATATGAAACCTATACGAAGTATTCGAGCTGCACCAAGCTCTTATGCCTTTAACCTCATAACTTTCCTATCATAGCTTATGTCCCAAGCAACTCAAAGTCTATAAATTCTTTGGTAGCTTTTAGTAAACATATTTTTACACTTCGTTCTTGGACCAACATATGTGTTTAATTACATCGGCAAATCCTAACCTAACAATCTAACATCATTTCCTGGAAATTTCCTGGATAGTTTGATTAAACTTTGTCTCAGGACCAGTTCAAAATATAATACTCTCTTAGTCTCTTTGTGGGTTGCGGAGAGCAAAAAACACATTGTATGCATTCTCTTAAGAATCATGATTAACCAAAGATCAATCTTGTTGCTTTGTGTTAACATGAGGATTAGTAGTGAATAGTCTGTTAAAAGCTTTTGATAGATTTAGGGTGATTAGTTGTAGGTTAGTGGAGTTTAGGCTTATAACAAAATAGATCCATGTTTGATAGGTATTATTAATACTAGATTAGTTTTGATCATGCAGTTTAGGACTTAGACATTTTTACACTTACAAGGTATTCCAAAAAAATAAAACTAAAGTAGTTAAAAAGGAAAAAAAAGACTGAAAGGAAAAAAAACTCAAACGCTTATGAGTCATCAAATCGGCTACTATTTTTGATGAAACAAATTGGCAACTAATAACGAGAACTTTAACTGCAATAATAATAACTGGGGAAGATTAAGATGATCTTTCTTCAATTATACTCAAAGCTTCTTCTTGAATTCTTGTGTGTTCTCCATCAAAGTTCAAAGTTAAAGGCTGATCTTGATCCATCCATTGCAAATTCAAAAGAGCATCTACTCCATCTTGTGTCAAAGGCATCAACTCTGAGTTCCACTATCCATCCTCATTAAAGTCATCATCCAATTCCATTGGTATAGAATTGTCTACAAGATAATAAAAATTCATATAAGAAGGAGCGGACATTGGTAATTGTTGTTGATCCTCGTTATTGATCATGAGAGCATCTTCAAAGCCCTGATCGGTTATATATATGTCCATGAGATCTCCAAGCAAATCTTCTTCTACTTCATGTGTCACCTCCATAGCTTCAACTTGTTCAACCTGCTCCATCATGGTATCTCTGCCGGCATCAAAACGGAGATGTTCTAAAGTATTGAGCATTGTCGACATTGAAAAGGGATTGTCGTGTGCCATTATTGTATATATATATATGTTGATTCTACAGAATGAAATTAGTCTAGGGAGATATTGAGGGTTTTGTTTTGTGATTGTAGAGAATTAGAAAGTGTTTGAGATCTGTGGAGTAATGATGCGTATTTATAGGTTTTTGTATTCCTAGTCATGTAATTACTTCTCCTAAAAGGAAATATCTAGAGCAACGGTTGCTAAAGTTTCCTTTTTCCTTTTTCTTTTACTATATAGTTTCCTCTTTTCTTTTCTTCGTTTTTAACCATATAGAGTTTCCTTATACCGGTTGTTTTTTAGTAACAGCTTGTTCAGAATAATTAAGTAGTCACAGATTGATTTAGTAAATGGTTTACGATTTTTATGGTAGGAATTTTTTTAGTAAAAAGGTCTTTGGTTTAAAATCATTAAATTCAGTTAGTTTTTTAATTAAAAAAATAAAAAATGCTGAAAGAAAAGCATGGTAACAACACCTAGTCAACGTTACTAACTGATATAAATGTAATATTACAATTATCAATTAATTTGGTTTTTTATATTCATATTTTTTTAACATTTTTGTTGTCTCAAATAATATAAGGAATAGAAATCAATGGTTGGAATAAAGAAAGACAATAATAACATGGATCAATGGCTAGTGCATCCTATCGGCATGGCATCTAACTCTTCCAATTGAACAACTTGTCTCTCTCACTTTTGAAAATATTGTGTAGCTCATCTTCATATTGGTTCTAGATCTTATCTTGAGGGTAATTATGTTTTTCTTTTGATTTTTGTACAAAAAATAATAGCTGATTTTAGTATTTATCAAAAAAAATAGCTGATTTAAGTTTACATTAAATCAAAACAGCTGATTTTAGTTTAAATTAAATCAAAAAATTGTAATTAAGAAAAAAAACAGCAAATTTGCCAAAAGCAAAAAAGAAAAGAAAAGCATACGACTCAACTTACAAAGATCTAGAACACCATCTATTATTAAATATTAATTAACATAAAAGAAAATTAGACACATGAAATGTTCTTCTTAACAGTTTCATGCTCCAAAACGTCCAAACACTGATTGACTTCTTATTCTTCCTTTTCTTCATTCCAGCAAATGATCTCTCAAGCATGTGTATCATCGAAACTTTAGTGATTCCTGTCATGAAGAAAACTTATGAATTAGTTTACATAAAATTTAAAACAAAATACAATGATTAAACGTCACTGTTTAATATAAATTTGGAAATTCATTCGAATCTTAAACAGAAATTTACTCATATTATGAGATCCGTTCTTCTTGCTTTTCTATGATTAAAAAAAAAGAATTATTGTTGTTTAAATATATTTAGATAAAAATCAAACAAATATATAAAATAAAAAATATTAGTAGATTGTTAGAAACTAATCATCAACGAATAAAAGTAAAATTTTTGAATACATAATTAAATAAAATTTAATGAATTACCTTTGATTTCTTCTCGATTAACCCATATTTATTGATCTAATAACAACAAACAGAAACAAATAACAACAATCATAGAATATTGTACATGAATTTCAGTTTAAAATATTATGCATTAAATAATATGCACACCAATAACAAAACTTTTTTTTCTTAAAAAAATAAATCTCAAATACATATCAAAATATAGATCAAAGAACTACCCTTGATTCCATCTCTATTAAACCTTAAGAGTTTAGTTTTATCAAACGTTACATAACAAAAATGAAAAATTCCACAAAAATACACCAACTATTTATCGATTTCTATAAAAATACATGAATCTTGTGGGTATCCAAAAAAATACATGAATTATTTTTTTCTTCTATTATAATACACAAACTTTTAAATTGTATCCACTTAATATTTAGGGTTTTACAAAAAGTAAAAAATTATTTATTTTTAATTAAAATAAAAAATATTATGTTAAAATATTTTTTTATAAAATCCGAAAAAAACTCAATAAAATTCTAAAAAATTGTAAAAAACCTAAAATAAGTCTTAAAATAAAAAAATAAACTTGTAAAATTTTAAATTCATAAATAAAAATCCAAAACAGATAAAACTTCTAATACTTTAAAAACAATTAAAGTTAAAATAGATCTCTTTAAATTCATAAAATTTCAGTAATAAAGTTACCATTATTTTTTGAAAATAACGTCATGAAATATTTTGTAATAATAATAATATAGGTTGCATATATTTATGATTTGGGTAATTTCTGATGTAAATAATATAATATATATAAATATATGATTTTAAAAATTTGATATATGTTGTTTACCTTATATATGGTAATACCAACTTTTTAAGTACTTGAATATTTAATGAATCAATATTTTCACAAAAGGTATACTATATGAAAATATTTTTTATCTATAATATAAATGTTAAATTTTAGACTTATTTAAGGATTTACATAATTTAACGAAATATTTTGATTTTTTTGCATTTGATAATTTAGTATTTTAATTTCTGGAATTTTATAGATTTTTTAAAGATTTGAAAAGAATTTTAGAAATTATTTTCGAGTTTTATAAAATAATTTATTATTTAAATATTATTTTTATTAAAATATAAAAAAAGATTTTATGTTAAATGAATTCAATTTAAAAGTTTGTGTATTATAATAGAAGAAATAATTAATTCATGTATTTTTTTGGGTATTCACAAAGTTTGTGTATTTTTATAAAAATCAATAAATAATTGGTGTATTTTTATGGAATTTTTCCTATAATCTATCATTATGAATACATAAGCTATGCTCCCATATTCTCATTGAGTCTGGATTTTATCCGGAGGAGGTAGGAGATAGGACATATGAAATGTTTCTAAAACCCATTACAAATTTGGGCCTAATATGTATTTGTAAGAAGAGACACATACTACACTTACACGTGTGACATGCCAACTAAACAAAGGGTACACACGAAAGAATATTGTATGTATTGTGATATGCATCTAGAAACGCAAAATATGTTGCAAAACTCATTTCCATGTTAGAAATGCGATTAGAATTAGTTAAAACTAGAATTGAACTATAAACTCGATCATATAATTATATCATACTTGACCCAAACCCAATTTAACACAATCCGAGCTCAGCTGTATATCTCAACCGAAACTTAAAATAAAACTGACCCAAAAATATGAAGAAAAAAACCAACCCAAGAGCTTTTGATCAAGAGCTAGGGTAGAGAAAAGCAAATTTATGGATTCTTGAATGTAGTATTCTTATCGATAAAATACTGATCAAATCGATAGTAGTGAGTTGTTGTATTCATCGAAATTACTTAGGAAGATTATGTACATATGGGTTGAATCTCGAGTATTTTGAAACAAAAAATTTAGAATTTTGGGTTGGATGTCATGATGAATTATGGGTTTGGCATCGTGTTTAGTTGTGGGTTTGAAACTAGTCATTTCTATTTTTAATGAACAAAAAACGTCAATTTTGAACTTGAAAGGAGACGCATGGGTATCTTTATTTGACATAAGTAATCATTGGGTTACACGAAAATTAGATATATGACATCGAAAGCTGCCATATCCCTAACCTGAAAATATAAGGTCTTTCCAACTTTTCATTTTCCACTATCGACATCTTTTTAATTCTACTTTCTATCTATTTATTATTCAGTAAATTCTAATTTCTATAGCACACAGATAATTTCTCCTGTCCATATCAAACAACATTATTTTAGTTTTGGCATATAGTTTAGTGGGTTGTATTGGTTTAATTTAATAACATATTATTATGGTTAGCAAATCTTTTATTTGTAATTTTATATCCTGTCTTTTTATTATTCTTTTTTTTTTTATCATAATTCATAAAATAGTACAACACACATTTCCTTTTTGTTACAAAATCTGGGTACACATCCTATTCCTCTCTTTCCTTTTTGTTGTATACTCCTCTTTTAAATACTATTATGCTCAATGTTTTCTAAAAGGTTATACTATATATAAAATTTCCTTATTTTAATAAGTTAAGGCAAAATACAAAAAGAAAATAAAATAAGATGGTTTTGAGAATTTATTCATACAGAAGTTTGAACGAATTTCCAGTTTTAGCCTTAAGCATATTCTTTTGTTAGGTCGACTGTGAGTTTCATCAAAATAATTTATAAAGTTATTTTTCAAGAGATTAATTTATTTATTTTTACTTCAAATAGAATCTGATTTGACAAAAATTAAAATAATGAATTAGAATTTTAATTCCTTTTATAAAATCTTTGGAACCTCTTCTTGATTCAAAACGGTAAGAAAACTACAAAAGAAACCACAGAGAACTTTAAATCTAGTGATCAGCTTCTTCCATTAGTGAATCAATCATCAGAAATTTTTTCTCAATTTTTATATAATTGAAGATTAAAGACGACGACGAAGATCATCAAATGCGTATTTTTTTTTTTAACCTTCCGTTCTTCAATTCAGCTCAAGGTGATCGATCATCTTCACTTTCTAACCTCACGATACGGTTTCAAATTGCTTTTTAAATGTGCAATTTTGACCTAATTTTGGGTTCTAGTAATAACAATTGCTTTACTGATTTTCTGGGGTTTTTTTTTG
>CM051369.1:5271259-5321259 GCA_028015245.1 Cardamine occulta
TTTTAATTTGTAGAAACTGAATTAAAGACAAGCTTTGTCTGTTTTAGTAGAATTTAGATCTGTTCTGTCATAATTTCATCTGGGTTTTTGTTTTCAATTCTAGTCATATGTAGTAGTATCACTGTATTCACCACTATTGTCAAAGTTTCAATGGTGCTTTCTAAAAGACTGAAACTTTAGTACAAAGTTGTTGACTTTCCGATATCATAATTTACTTTCAGAAGAAATTATTGTAAGCTTTGAAAATTAGGTCTTTGTTAATTTCAATTATTCTTTACTTATTTCATTGTTCATATATGGAAATAGTTTATATATTCTGTAAATATGTCTCTTTCATTTCGTTTCATGAAATTTCTTCTTTGTAGTAATTGATCAAGGGAACTTAAGCAACTAGAGATCAGAATTTGCTATCTTCTATTGCTTGTGGATCTTCATGCTTGGTGGTTCTGTGAATATATAGGTAACTATGCGATTGTCTAATTTGTGGAATAGATTCTCAGATGGTGTAGATTCCTTTATTGAAGTAGAAACTCAGTTTTATCTTCAGACATGTTACTGCATACTCTAGTGAGTTTGCATGTTCCTCTTTTCTTATGTAAAATATTGGAAAACCAGTTAATTTTGGTTTTATGTTATCATTATTCAATTGATGGTAAATTATTCTGGTGATTACTTTGCATCTATTTTCTTATGAAAACGACCTTTGTATATGCTATTAGGAAGACCGGTGCTTTGATGGGATGGGACACCAAATTGGTAAGGATTATGGTGTTATCAAATACTAGTACGTCTTATCTTTAGAACAACCAACATGGAATCTCACCTGGGAAATGGAGTAGGCAGTTCGAGATCTGCCAAAAATGTAAAGAACACTTCTAGTTCTGTTGATTGGTTGAACAAAGATATGCTTGAGATGAGGATAAGGGACAAGACAGAGGCTGATGAGGAGAGAGTAAGCCTTGATATTATTGTTTCGATGTTTAGTTATTCTTCTTGAACTGTTCTAGCTTATCTTCCTTCTCATGCTCTCTTCTATTTGATGTTTTTTTGCTATGTTTCAGGATAGTGAACCAGATATTATTGACGGGGTTGGTGCAGAACCTGGCCATGTGATCAGAACTACACTCCGTGGACGAAATGGTCAATCAAGACAGGTTAGATGGTCGTAGAAAATGCGTTTCCAGAATGTTAAGGAGACGTACTGATTCTTATACAAATGTTTATTATTTTTTGATTGACAGACAGTTAGTTACATAGCAGAACACGTTGTTGGAACTGGTTCTTTCGGAATGGTTTTCCAAGTAAGTTAGAGCTTATCTTTCTTGTTGTCTTACTATTGATTAAAGATTCCTAAACATTTTATGTTTCCTTGTGGTAGGCTAAATGCAGAGAAACTGGAGAAGTTGTTGCCATCAAAAAGGTTCTACAAGACAAGCGGTACAAGAACAGGGAATTACAAATTATGCAGATGCTAGACCATCCGAATGTTGTTTGTTTAAAACATAGCTTTTATTCAAGAACAGAAAACGAAGAGGTTTATCTGAATCTTGTCCTTGAATTTGTTCCCGAGACTGTCAATCGTACTGCCAGAAGTTACAGTAGAATGAACCAGCTGATGCCATTGATATATGTCAAACTCTACACTTATCAGGTGATTATTTCCTGGATTTTATCTTTTTGTTTGTTTCTCTTTATGTAGTCGTCATAAGTACTCACTCAAAATTTAAGATAGATTCAGTTTCCTTAATGATATCTGTCAGCTGGGTTCTTCTGGTATATTCCAGAATTGATGGGTTGGAGATGTCCTCTTATAGATTGTTCTTGTTGTTTCTATTACTATAGTAGATTTTCGTTACAAGTTAGAATTGTTGAACAGAATTGATTGTCTCTATGCAAAGGAAGAAGCAGCTCAAAATTCTATTGAACACTTAAGTGTGAATCCGACCTGATGATTTGTTGCACATTCTCCAATGATTTTTGAGGATTTTATGTTAATGGGTACAGATTTGCAGGGGGCTTGCTTACCTTCACAATTGCTGTGGTCTTTGTCACCGTGACATTAAACCTCAAAACTTGCTAGTAAGTTCCATTTGTTTTCTCACTGAAAAGAAATTGATGACAGATTTCACTTCTTTTCCGTCAGCTACTTTTGTTCCACACATAAGGATTTTAAGGCCACTAGTATACATACATAAATATAGGATGCTGTTATTTACTTCTAGGAATTTGATCATTTTATAGTAGGTTGGATGCTTACATGATAAATATTTCGTAGTTTAAGCAGCGTGGCTATGTATACGTCTTGCTAATGTTTTTTTTTCAGTCCTCAATGTGGTACTGGGCTTCTGTTCTCTAGTTAATTTCACTGGAAATATTGTTAGTTCAAGCAGGATGATTAAAATAAACTGTGGGGATATAGTTTTGGTTTTTAGCTGGTCAGTTCTTTGGTTCAAATATTTGGAATCCTCTTGTCTTTTGATTTCACAAAGAATGAGTTTGTTTTATAATATTTTCAGATGTCTGGGCTTATCTTACCAGCAATTGATTAGAATTTGTCTTAAATAACGTAGCATTGTTTTAACTAAACTGAACTTATATTTGGCTTTACACCTCTTGTGATTTGCAGGTGAATCCACACACACATCAGTTAAAAATTTGTGATTTTGGGAGTGCCAAAGTGTTGGTAAAGTTTATAAGCTATAGCTCTAAGTGATTTAGTTTTCCTAGTCCATGCCTGGAATATGATGTGTCGTGCTTCACAGGTGAAAGGAGAACCCAATATTTCTTACATTTGTTCAAGGTACTATCGTGCCCCAGAGCTCATTTTTGGAGCCACTGAGTACACAACTGCAATAGACATATGGTCCACAGGTTGTGTGATGGCTGAACTGCTTCTTGGAAAGGTTGGAGCAGTTTTGCGTTATCTACATGATTTTGTTCTTGTTATTCTATTTCTTCACCTCATAGTAGTTTGTGCTCTCACGTACTTGTTATACAGCCTCTGTTTCCTGGCGAAAGTGGAGTCGATCAGCTTGTTGAAATCATTAAGGTACCATTTTTGCTATCAGCTCTTTAAGTGTTAGTTTCAATTACAAAGAAAATCACATGAGTTGGGCTTGGCATTGACTTAGTGTTGCTTAAAAGCTTTATTTTAAAGGTCTTTGTCGGTCTTTTCATATCGGACTACAGCTGCTGAGCTGCCTTTACTTTTATCTATGAATGAATCATCAGAGAGAAGTAAACTCTTATATTCTTTCTTCATGGGCTTTAATTTGTCATACAGGTTTTGGGTACACCAACAAGGGAGGAGATCAAGTGCATGAATCCAAACTACACAGAATTTAAATTTCCCCAGATAAAACCTCACCCTTGGCATAAGGTAAGCAGCTAATAGTTACCTGTGTTACAAACTCATGGGGTTGATTGGGGTTCATGATCTTGGCTTTTGTGCTGGATTGAGTTTTCTATCTAGAAGAAGTTGTGTTTAGCATTTTAAACAATTGACATGCTAGAACTCACTCTGTGGCTCGCGCTATATTTTTTTTTTCTCTTTTTGTGCTCTTTAGTGGTCATTTCCTTGGTTTTTCTTCTCTCTTGTCATGCTCTTACAAGCACAAGAATTATGTGTGTGCTTATCAGGTATTCCAAAAACGTTTGCCACCTGAAGCAGTAGATCTTGTTTGTAGATTCTTCCAGTATTCTCCTAATTTGAGATGCACAGCGGTAAGTTATTCATGGTTTTCTCTGACTTTAATTACATATTCTACTTTCATATTTTGTTTTGTACCAGCATCACAAGCTGTAAACCCATTATAAATATATGTTTTATGGTGTTCTGATAGGTGGAAGCTTGTATCCACCCGTTCTTTGATGAACTAAGAGACCCAAACACTCGTCTGCCAAACGGTCGGCCACTTCCTCCACTTTTCAATTTTAAACCGCAAGGTACAGTTCTATTATATGCTACTTCTTCTTCTTTCCGTGTTGGAATCATTTTTAGGGGAAGAATATTAGTGGGTTGATCCCGACCTCAACTAGCTTGTAGACTGCTTAAGATTATCTTGACCCTCTTATAGGAAAGAGCCTTCTGGTGTGTTCTTCATGGGTTTAAGATGAAAATTTATTGTGTTCGGTAGTACTGACCGTTCATTCCTCATATGACTCTGTGATCCTTCATCAGCTCTATTGATGTAATTAAGTAGTCCATGAATTGATTGATGATCTTGTATTCTACAGAACTCTCTGGTATACCTCCTGAAACCGTGAACCGGCTTGTCCCACAACATGCCCGTAAGCAGAACCACTTCATGGCATTGCACTCGTAAGACCCTTTCATGTTCTCTGCACTATCTATCGATGTTCTCTTCATCTCTATAAGCTCTCTGGATCTCAGTCATTGGGAAAAACCAGTAGAGAATTCTCGATCCCTTTTGGTTTGGGTTTTCGTTATACCGAGCTCTTTCTCCCTTCATCTCTCTGTTGCATCTATAAACAAGAATCACTAACAGAGAAAACAACAACTTTTGTATATTTTTTTGGGATGCATTAATATAACACTACTTTGCTGGATAATGGAAATATAGAAACATACTTACATTTTGTAAGCTCTAAAGTCATAACACAAAATTCTAAAAATATAGTTAAAACTTAAAATAATTTCTTCTTGTTCATTTCATCGAAAGTCTCTCAAGAAATTGGGATCGAACTGGGAACATAAACAAAGTATTTGACCAAACACATAATCTATTTTAATCTTTTTGCAGAAATCTTCCCTCACAATGTAGACGCAAGCCTTCTTATTTTTTCCTTGGCTACAACACATGACGAAGCTCTTTCCATATATATTATAATCGACCAAGTTATAACTTAGAACTCCAGTGATCAAACCTGGGGAAGTTAGGTTTTGAGACAGTCATAAACTTAACCAACACAACAATGTCTCCATCATCGCCATTACTATTTTTCATTCAATAGTAATACCGACCAGTTTCGAGATTATAAGCAGTCCAATACAAATTTCCATTCAAGCAAACGTTATTACAACGTAAGAAATCTCGTTGCAAACAGTCATAATGGGACCCAAAGAGTCCAACAACATTCCATGCATTAGTTGCAAATTCGAAAATGGCAAATTCGTGACGAAAAAGAGAATGTTGAGACCCAAGGATCTTGTAACTCTTTTCGGGTGTACTACTATCGTAACCCATGCCACATAACCTGAATTTCCCAGGATGAGTTCATGGCCGAAAAGAGTTCATGCCACCTTTATCACTGACATAAAAGAAGATGTACCCGTCGCAGCTACCATAGGGAGAACCGAGAAAATCAAATGTTGAAAGATCGTCGTTGAGATTGATGCTTGTTGAACAAATATTAGAATCCGTATGTGTTGGGATATAAATGAACGTTCTACATCAGAAGATTAGAAAATCTAATATATAAGTCAAATCAATCACCAATTAGTATGAAGCCTTTTTGGAAGGAGCTCAAAAACAAATCCATGTGGATTTGGCTAGTAGGCCTAAACTGGACAATCTCATACTAATAAGGAATTAACATGGGTTTGCAGAAGTCCAACAAGTGGTTTTATACCCCTTTCAGAAAAGTGGACGTAGGAAGTGGTGTGACCCTACATGTTTGTTGTGGAAAAAGCCCTCAATATGACCTAGCAATTAAGGGGGTGACTGCAAGCAAAGTGTTTGTTGACGAATGTCTTATCATTGAAAAGAGTGTGTCATTCTTTGCAAACGGTTCTAAAGCGAGCGAGAGATTGAGGTGGAACTCGAATGAGTCTCTGTTTTTACTTAGGTAGTTATTATTTTTCTTATATATATATATATATATATCTAAACAAATTAAATACGAACAATTTATTATCCAATTATATCGTATTAATTATTAAAGATTATTACAAAGAATGCCACACTTTCACATTTTTCTTTAAGGAATGTCATTTTAAAAATGACTTTCAAAACAACCATTTTCTCTATAAAATAAGTCTTTTCTACCCTTAATGAATCTGTTTATTTACTATCTCACCACACTAATTCATCATGTCATCGTAAAAGTGAAACGGTTGTAAAAGTGAAGCGGTTGTACTTCCGTTTACCATTAATAAAATTTAGAAAAGACAAAATCCATTTTTTTTAATCTTAGAAATATAAAAGGAAGAAGAAGAAGGTTGATACGAAAGTAACAGAGGAAGAAGAAGATAGTAGAGAGAAAAACAAAAGAGTAAGAGAGGAAAAAAAAGATAGGAGAGAAAGAGAATGAGAAAGAGAAAGAAAGAGACGTGTTGAAAGGAGAGAGAGATTTTATGGACAAAAAGATACGCATTTGTGAAAAAATTGTGAGGTGGACAAGCTGTTACAATGGATGGTTTGTTTATATTCAATGAAGTGGTAGGTTTATATAGATAACTTGTGCCATGGACAAGTTGTACATATGAACTGTGGACAACTAGTAGCAATTGAAGAATTAGCAAGAGACAATTTGATATGTAGTTACAAATAAAACATCGACATATTGATTGTGGCACGTCTGGATTGTAGAAAACTAATTGCAATGGACAAGTTGATGGGAAGATAGGATAGAGGGAGAGAGAAAAAGACATGTTGAAAGTATTTTCGTTAGAACAAAAAGTGGATGTCATACACAAATTAAAACTTTTGAAAGATACTTCACATTTTTTGAAGTCTATTGTTCTTTATTTCATCTTTATTTTTTTATCATAATTTTTCTAATTGAATTGTCAATTCATACATATAATAAAAAATCTAGAAACACAATCTCAGATTTTTCAAACACATACAATATCTTGATTTTGGTTGATCTATATATTAATACGAGGATATAAGTCACAAATAATTGAAGATATAGGGGGCTTTATATCAATCGACATATATAGAGAGTCTCGCACCATCTTATGCACAAAATATGGCCCAATAGGCCCATATACACGAAAATAGCGTTGAACTACATTCATCTCTCTCGTATTTTAGGGTTTCATCAGACGCAGAACTTAGAGAGGAGTAAAAAATGCCGGCGGGACACGGAGTAAGGGCGAGAACTAGGGATCTGTTTGCGAGACCGTTCAGGAAGAAGGGTTATATCCCACTCTCTACTTACCTCAGAACCTTCAAGGTCGGTGATTACGTCGATGTCAAGGTCAATGGTGCTATCCACAAGGGTATGCCTCATAAGTTCTACCATGGCCGTACTGGTCGCGTCTGGAACGTTACTAAGCGTGCCGTTGGTGTCGAAGTCAACAAACAGGTCTGTAATTTTCAATTTGATTGTTCAATTTGATGAATTAGTGTTGGTTGTTGAAATTAGGGTTTAAAACGGTTTTGTGATTTCTCTGCTATGTGTTAATTAGTTTTTTTAGGTTATCTGATTAAATTCTGAAATGTGTCATTTTGTATTGAGTAATGCTATTTGTATTATATTTGATTTTGATTTCTAAGTATCTGTCTTTAAATTCATTATTATTATGTTAAAACTATGATTCTTGTGATGTTTTGATTTTTCGACTTTGATGTTGTATAAGACTTCTCTTTTAATCACTTGGAGAGCTAATTTTTGAAGTGTGACTTATTATGTATTTGGGTTGGGTTATAGATTGGGAACAGAATCATAAGGAAGAGGTTACATGTGCGTGTGGAGCACGTGCAGCAGTCGAGGTGTGCTGAGGAGTTTAAACTCAGGAAGAAGAAGAATGATGAGCTCAAGGCTGCAGCTAAAGCTAGAGGAGAGACTATCAGCACCAAGAGACAACCTAAAGGTCCTAAACCGGGTTTCATGGTCGAAGGTATGACCTTAGAGACTGTTACTCCCATCCCTTACGATGTCGTCAACGATCTCAAGGGCGGTTATTAAGTTGTTTTCATTTTCCTATTCTCTACTCAGAAGTATTTTTGAACTTGGTTTGTTTTTCTTTAATGTTGTTTTTGTATCAAGCAAGACTGATTTGGTATGCTATGACGATGCAAGTTCAGATTTTATTAGAAGAAATGGTTTATTGTAATCATTTTGCTTGTGTTTAAAATCATTTCCGCATTGTCGAGGAAAATGGTAAATTTATCTGTAAATCTAAACTAAAGAATACATGGAAGATGCCTTGTTTCTTACAAAGCCACAAAATCAGGGAGAGAGCAATGGAAACAAAATTGCCTTTGTTTAATTTGGACAGTCCTATCATCCCAACAGTTCGAAATAGCGACAACAGAGCCAGCTTGAGCTGCAATAACAAGCATGGCTGGTGAGGCTGACCAACTTGTATACAGTCTCAGCAAGTAAGCTGAGCACTGCACCAGACCACCAAGCGAAACCTATATGTTTTCAACTTTTTCACACAACTGTTTCCTGTTCCTTTCATCAGATTGAATGGCGGTTAAAACTTCCCTCACCTTCTTGAAATGTATCTCCACCATTAGATTAAAATTAAAGATTTAGAGGTATAGATCGCCCCATAACCAGAGTTACCTATCGTGGTCTAATGTGAAGCCATCCTTTGGTGACGAACACAACCTTCAAAGCTACTTGCCATTTCTCCATCTCTTCCCGACTGGATTCTTCACTGCGTCTCCTCCAAAACCTATAGCCGAAAACACTCCCTTCTATTTTCTCACGTCTTCTGCTTTCACCTTTATAGAAAATTGGGATGACAATCATATCCCCTTTTCGCGCTTGTTACCCGATTTTCATGAGCTCTTCCAAACACCATTTCGATTTTGCATACATATCGAGAATATTACTAATACATATATCCTTACAATCTAAACAACATTTAAAGAGGTGTTTAGATTGAGCATATATGTAATATGTATAATCCTATTGAGCATAATCCAGACATTATTACATTTGTGGATAAGATGGCCAAAGCGACTTTGGCGGCCTCTTTGATCCTTGTAAAGAGGTGTTTCAGGTCTCTTTCCTTTTTTTTTTCTTGCGTATCTAAAATTTAAAATACACCAACGTATTTGCATTATTCAGCTAAAACAAGTAAATAATATGATAAATCTGGAAAATATATAAAAATCATTAGTGTACAATTAATTCTTAACTAAACAAAATTTTCGTGGGTAAAAATTATTTCCTATTTTCTTTAAAAGTTAAAGTAGACTTCTTATTTTAATATAAGTAAAACCTCTATAAATTAATAATTTTGGGACCGAAATTTTTTATTAATTTATAGAAATTATTAATTTATCGATAAATTAATAATTAATTAATTTATAGAGAGTTTTTCCGAATTTAAATAATGTTATATAAAAAGTAGAAAAATGAAGACAATACTTCGATGTATTTTAATGCATTCACATATTAGGAAATAATTATTGCATATATATAATTTTTGATGCAATTTGAGAAGATAATATCATATATTTTTGATATTTTAAGAAAAATAGAGATAAACTCCAACAAAATTATAAATTTACGAATAAATAAACAACACTAGAATTATATTTCACTAAAATATCTTATATATATAATAAATTTATATGATTATCAATTTATGTTATTAATAGGACCATATATTTACATAGAGATTTCAAAAAAATTTTCTTTTTACTGGGTTTGTAAGAATTAGAAAAGTCGGCCATTTCATGCCTGAAATTAATTCATATGTTGAATTTATACTTGAACTATACTTCAGTGCATTTTATACATGAAGTAATAATTTTTTAAAAATTTAATACTTGAATTTACAAAATTGAGCAAATATATACATTTTATGTATCACCGTCAACTCTCGATGAGGTGTAATCGACGTAATTAAAGATAAATAAAAAAGTGTTGGAACAAGGATTCGAACACATGCCTTCAACACCCAAACCACATGCTTAATACCAATAGTGCTACAAGAATAATTGTTATTATTGTTAATACACAAATATATACTTGTTTTTTAGTTATCGGACAAATCTACATTATTAAACTGCAAGGGAGTCTTCTTGCTGCTTGACACGTGGTATCCGTTGCTCCTGACACCTCTCCTCTTTCAAAAAAAACAAATCGTTCTTCATTTAAGCCACTTCTCCTTTAAAGAAAAATAAAAAATATATATGCATCCTCCTCTTCGGATTCATTGAACATAAACGTTTCATTTCACCTTCTCTTATGTTCTTATTTAATTTCCAAGGTGAATCGATTCTTCTTCTTTGATGCTATGCTTTTAAAACCATGGCGATTATGAAGCTCTTTCTCTATTATGTATGGCCGGTTACGTAATAAAAAGGACAATACAACAGTCACATGTCTCTTTCTTCTTCCTGTCACTCGACGTTCTGAGATCCGAAAACAAATAATACCCACCTTCCTCTATTTCTTCTTCTTTAAGAGTCAATCATAACTTAATTGGATTATAACAGCTATTCAATTCAATTTCCATTGACGACGACCTGGCAAACTGATTCTGGCTTTTTACTCAACTCAAAGCTAACCTTAACTCGGTAACTTCCACTTCTTCAAAGATTTTTGTTAATTTTGTTGCCGCTTTTAACCATTCATTTGCCTCTGACTTTTCATATAGTTCCAATCGTTTTTTCTGAAAAGTTTGTTCGTATAAGTGGAATCCAGTATTAGTTTTGGCCACAAAAGGATTTGGTCCACCTGATTAGTCAATGTTTTCTTTGTGCTCCTTACAAAATTATCATATCATTGTCTTGTTGAGAAATGAGAATTGGATTATATGTTGTTTCATTGAGTCTTAAAGTTTTATTTCTGAAACGCTTGATTCTTCTTTGAGATGTGTTCTCTTTGTCTCTTTGCCCATTTTGGTTATATGGGGAATCTATCTAACTGTGAGAAGACTCAGAAGAAAATTTGTTAATACCTGAACTTGGTGGCTCGGGTGTAAGGAATTAAATGAGTCATCGGGAGTGGATTCTCTATCATCAATCTGAATGTGATATCCTCCAAGTGTGATACCTTGTGCAATTCGGGTAATTGAATCATCCTCACTTTCCATCGAGTTTTGAACCTGAGCTTGTGCCTCATCGAATTCAGCTTCAAGGAAAATTGCCTAAATCTCGGCAACTAGCTTTGTGTCCGCTGAGTCTATGTCGATATTAATAGATCCTTCTTGCTCATATGGGTCTTTATATAGCACTGGAACTTCGATTCCTTCTTCTGTTTCTCAGATAACAATGAGCTCATCCAAATGACTCTATATAGTTCATTACGTTCGTTAAGCATATTTGATACTACTGCATCAAGTTCATTTTGGACAGTGTCGAGAAGTTTCATAAGCGTGTTCTCAAATTTTTCGACAGTATCAGTTTTGCCTTCACTCTCCGGTATTGGTACGTCTTCACTAGCATGTACCACATCCTCACTATCAGATATTGGTACTGCAATAACGTTCCCATACTCATTCAATTGGAGTTGTACTTCGCTCGACTCACCAAGCTCATAGGGAATCAAGATTTCCAGTCCGTCATCCACTTCAATTTTTCCCTCATTGATAAGATTTACTGCCTCGATCATTCGAACTAGTTGTTCTTCTTCCCATGTATCCGCTTCGTTCAACATCCCATAATATCCATTGCCAAATATTTTCCCTACTTGGAAGACATCATTGATTGATAAATCATCATCATCTGTGGATGAGTCATCATTACTACTCATTGAACCATAATATCCTCCCAAGGAACCCATAAGATTGGATCCTAAGAAATTTTCTGGCTCGATCATCCTAACATACCCAAATTCCTCCGTGGTATGTGAGCCTAAGGAGATACTGGCAGGCATTGTCCGTACTTATCGTGTAATTAGTTTAATTCTGGCTTGAATCTTCATGAATCTGGATTCGGGTCATTCGGGTAACTTCTGCGGCTCGACCTGTCAGACATCTGCAAAACACTCAAAGGGTAAGGATACTTTCTAATTCTTAAGCAAAATCTAATATCAAACACCCAGAATCTAATGTTGCATTTGCGACTCATTTTGACTTGATAAGTCTTTTGAAAAATCGAGTGCACAAAGCATAGTAAACCATGCTTTGGTACCAACTTTTATAGCAAACAAGAACCATTCTATGACCAGACAAGTCAAGAATGCTTCGTATTTGCCACTTGAAAAGATCAAGTATAGTCCAGCTGATTACCGAGAAGAATCCAAGCATTCAGCCGTACCGTCCTTGATCCTTTTCTGTCCGACCATGACTTACGCTTGCCAACCCTTGTCAATGATCATCAGTTGGTCAGATCCGAACAAGATCATATACCAGGTTCACTCGAGGATTTTAAGAGAAGTCTGTTAATTAAGTATAATATAGGCATTTTATACAACAGTTATCCAAAACGTTAATAAGGTTTGGATCCATTTTAATTACATTATAATCAAAAAAAAAACTTTTACAAATGCAACCAAATGCCTACTCCCGAATCCTAGTGTTTGATGCTTGGACTAGAGTCTATGGTGTCTGCAAAACAAGGAAAGTTATGAGTAATGTAGCGTTACTCAGTAAGCTGGGTCCCCTCTAATAAGTAATAATCTCAATTCCCATATTCTCCCATAGAATCATCAAGTAAACAATGAAGGAATGGAACAGGGAAAACTTACTACCCATGACGAGGATTCCCGAGTAATACTCGGAGAACTCATCTTATCCAACTTACACATTCTCATGACTCCACTCATCTAGGGCCCGATCCTAATTCTTAGTTGATACCACAAAGGATCTCTAACATAAGGTACATTGATACCACACAGGATCTACAACGCAATACTTCAACTCCTCGACATGTTTTACTACTCCCGGACACACGGTCACAAGAGATGTAACATCTGTGTCCCGAGAACGGGAAGTTGAATTTATTTTTGGATTAAGAAGCTGAGTTTTACAGATTTTTATTTAAATTAAATTAAATCTGGGGTGTTAAAAAGGAGAATCAGAAAGTTTAGAGTTGTTTCTGTTGGATCAGAAAGTTGTGAGGGGTTAATTTGATAAGATTAATTATGGGGCTGAATTGAATAGAGTGGAAAGTTGAGCGGCCTAAGTAAAAGTTTTGGAAAAAAATAATAATAAGTAAACCCCTACGATTCCTTCTTAAAAGTTTGACACCTCCATCTTCTTTAACTTCTCCAACCATCATTACCATCATCGAGGGATCAAGTGAGAGTTCAGCGGAGTTAGGTGTAGAGAGCAAGCAAAAGGAGCTTTGTGGGGAGAGGAGATGAGCCGGGTGGTGATCACCGAGTTGAGGATAGACCGGAGTTTGGAGCTTCGTCGTTGCATGCGTGTGAAGCTTTCTCTCTCTCACTCTCTCATCTCATGGTAAAGGTCTCTCTCTCGTAGTCGGTTCATGTTATTGTTGTGGTTGTTAAATCGATCATGGTGATTGTTGGTGACTTGGCGGTGGAGGGTTTCAGCGTGGAGTTTGTGACGGTGTGTGGTGTTTGTAGTCGAGATTGTGGATCTGTGTTGATCGTCGGTGACATTGTGATTTGATGACGTGTGGCATTGAATCGATGATCGATGATGTCGTGACGTGTTGTAGTTGTCGTGGGGCGTGATGATGTGTTGAATGATGGATGGTTTTGATGGTGAGATCATGAGGCCGTGACAGTGGTGGTTCCAGTGTTGAACTCCGGTGGTGGTGTAGTTACACCGGCGGTGGTGATTGGAGAATTGTGAGATTATTTTATGTGATTTTTCGTGAATTGCAGTTGAATTAATTGTTGAGAATTAGTTGTTTTAATCACATTTTGGTTGTTTAAAATTTTGTTGATTGATTTAATTCATTATTTTGCGGTGAATTAATTTTTATCAAGTTGTTATTTTACTGTTTGTCGAGTCCAGCAATTTAATTATGACGGGGATATTTTCATAACTTTATCCTAATTGACCTAGTAGACGGGTTGATCGTCTCCTCAGTATTTATTAAATACTAACTGCGTCTATTCGTAATGGCGCATGTAAGAGAAAAGATAAAGCTAGCCGAACCTCGTGGAACTGCAGTGATGGTTAAGTTGATATATCGGGAGGGTGTTTTATTTATTTATTTATCGCTGATGTTGTTGGTTGTTTCCGTAAACTGTTAGGTTGTTAGTTGATATATGATGATTTTGGCTCATATTTACTAATGTTTTACAGTCATTTTTAGTGTCTTTCGAGTCAATTTTGAGTCTTAACAGGTCATAATGAAGTTTTGGAGCATAAACTGGATGGACTAGATCTTATTGGGCTTTTGGAGCAAAAAAATGCGGATTTGAAGCAAA
This sequence comes from Cardamine occulta, assembly GCA_028015245.1. Taxonomy (NCBI): domain Eukaryota; kingdom Viridiplantae; phylum Streptophyta; class Magnoliopsida; order Brassicales; family Brassicaceae; genus Cardamine; species Cardamine occulta. The sequence goes on from CM051369.1 coordinate 5,285,486, forward strand.
AGGGCCAGATTTACACGCGAGCACCCGACAGAGCACCCAGCGGAGCACATGCTCTGCCGCCAGAGGAAATTAATGGGCCCGGGTTGACCTAATTTCGGGTGATTAAATAGGTCAGCAGCCTTTCTTAAAAGACACATCCTTTTCCTTGGAGAAAGAGGAGAAGCTGCTTGAAGATTCTCTCCTTCTCCTCCTTTGTCGCCATCGCCTTGCTCCTTGTTCTCATCTCCTTTGTTTTGATTGCTTAAACTTGGAGATCATCCATACTTTGTTTTGAGAAGAATTCTGAACCTTGTTATTTTTTAGTATTTATTCATGAGTTCTTTTTATTCCATTGCTATGTTTTCTTCTTCCATGTCTGAGTAGTCCATTAACTAGATTAGGGTTTTTTAAAGGTATTCATGAGATGATTTAACTTGGCACAAATAGGATGCATAAATATATACTGTCTTCACCTCTGGTCGAAATTAATGGTTAAGCTAAACTGATCACTTAGTTTATGATTTTAGGTTAAACCTATTCGCGAGAGTATTTTAGGTTGCTAGAAAAGATATTGGTGAGCAATCAGATGTAGATGACGAGAGTTGGTGCGGCTGGTTGTGAGCATATTGAACCCATTCTTTAATGCTTATCTGCATCTCTAGGTCCAAGCGAGAGTTTAGGTATCTAGGTTGTTAGATAAAGTTATCGTCGCCACGAGAGTGGGTTGATATTATTTTTATGTTTGAGTTCTAGACCTTTGCTGAATTAGATCCTGAATAGTTGCTAAGTTCTCATCTCTGAATCACCTGCGAATTACCTTGATCTAGTGCTTGTCTTTATTAGTTTTACACCGATTTAATTTAATTGCAATTCTGTTTCGAATTTAATCTCATATTATGTCTTAGCTTTATTTACAAATCTCATAAATTCATAGTGTAACTTTGGTCTTTGTGGATTCGATCCCTTTAATACTACTGCAATTGTCTGTGCACTTGCAGAATAATTTAGGGTTAAAACTCTATGTATCAAGTTTTTGGCGCCGTTGCCGGGGAACAATTGCGTTACCTTTGATTTTTGATTTTAAATTCAGTCTAAGAAACTACTAATTTTTTTTCCCTTCTCTTATGTTTTAAGTGCATGACCATTAGAACACAAGAAGAAACTGCACCGGGAACTTAATCAATTTTTCAAACGAAGAGCTTGCTAGGCTAGAAAGGGAGAACCGACAGCGAAGACTAAATACCGCCAACATGGGCGATCACGATGATGGATTGGCTGCTCAGTTGCAAATGCTTCGGGTTGAGATGGAGCAACTACGAAGAGATAGACATGAGGCTCAGCAACCGCAGCCCGAAATTGGAGACTCGGCCAATCCGCATACATATTATCAAAACCGAGCCACTATTACACCTCCAGCCATTCAGCGGCAAGACTTCGAAATTAAACCCCAATTGATTTCGTTGGAGAAGCAGCATCTTTTCCATGGACTCCCAGCTGAAATCCCCATGGACCACATCGAAAATTTTGAGGAAATCTGTAGCACCACGGGTTCTAATGGAGTTCCAAGTGAATTTTTGAAGTGCAAGTTGTTTCCTTTCTCACTTGCGGATAAGGCATCTCGTTGGCTGAAGTCACTACCACCGGGGTCGTTGAAGACATGGACTGAATGTAGAGCAGCTTTTCTAAACTACTTCTACACCAAGTCAAAGACCTCTGCCTTGAAGAATAAGATATCTTCATTCCAACAGCACTTCGGGGAAGCTTTTTGTGAAGCTTAGGAAAGGCTAAAAGAATACCGCAGAGAGTGTCCTCATCATGGATTAAAGGACGAGCAGATTATGGGAATTTTCTATGATAGTGTCGAGTGGGACTATAGAAATGCGCTTAATGCAGCCAGCAATGGTGCCTTTGAGCTGATTGAGAATTTGGCTTCGAGTTGTAACAATAAGTCTCCAGAATATGATAGGACCAGGAAAGTGAACAGCGTAGAGACACAAAAGATTGATGAGCTGACAGCTAAGGTGAACCTACTCCTTAGGGGAAATCAAAAATCGGTTCACTTTGTGGATGAGGATGGGAGTAAACCTATCTCCCAAGAGTTTGAAGAAGATGAAGATGTTGGTATGCAAGAGGTTAACTACGTGAGTGGCCAGGGATATGTGCAGAACCGAGGGTTCAACTCAAATTACCAAAGCCACCCAACCTTTCCTACCGCAGTACCAATGTTGAGAATTCACAAGATCTGGTCTATACGGAGTAAGGAGGAAGCACAAACTAGCTGCCATAGAACCAGGGTTTCCAGAAGTTCTACTCCAGCAACCAGCAGGGGAAACCATTCACCCCCACGCAGAACCAGAACCGGTTCCAAAGAGGAGGACAACAAAAACCCTACTACGCATCCGCTCAACAATCTGCCCCCACGCCGGATTCTCAATATGAACTGAAGACTCTCATGTAGCAACTCCTAGCAAATCAACAGAAGGCTGCGACAGAGATCAGTGCCAAGGTCGATCATATGTACAATGATCTCAACCCAAAATATGAGGCTGTCACCGCCCACATGAAGAAGCTTGACACGCAAGTTGCCCAAACAGTCGAGGCAATCAAGCGACAAGCTGGGACTCTTCCAGGGCAAGGGGAGATGAATCCCAGGAATGAGTACATCAACGCCGTGGAGCTCAGAAGTAGAAGAGTGTTGGCACCGCCAACTAACCCTAGAACCGTGGGGAATGACAAGGAGAGTGCTACGGAGCACAACACCCAAGGGAGAACTCTTACCACAGATGAGGATATGCTGGAACATGATTCACCCTTAAAAACACATGTTGAGACGACTCCAGTAATTTCTCAGACCAAATTTACCGAGCACCCAAACCCTTCTCGGGAGCACATGCTCTGACAGGGTGCTCCAGCCAAATCTGCAGAAACTCATCCAGAGCGAGTTTACGTGCCTAGGGTTCCCTACCCTGTTCTTCCAAAGAAAACTCAAAAAGATTTGGAAGATGCTAAGTATAGGGAGATGCTGAAGGACTTTACGGTGAAGTTTCCTTTAGTAGATGCCGTGCAGATGGTACCAGCGCTAAAGAAGTACATGAAGGAGTTGGTATTTTGTAAGGTAGTGGAAGAAGAGAAGGTGATGATGATCACAAAGGAATGCAGCGGAATACTCCAGAACAAGGTGTTAACAAAGAGGGTGATCCGAGGAGGTTTGTGATTTCGGTGAAGATCAGACCAATGACCTTCGCTTGCTCTTTTTGTGACTTGGGCTCCAGTGCTAATCTGATGCCATACTCTGTGGCAAAGCGTCTAGGATTCACGAAGTTCAAATCTACCAAGATCTTATTGGTATTCGCAGATAGGACAACAAAGCTACCGATTGGGGTGATTGAAGATTTACATGTGCGAATAGGGGATACACTCATTCCAGCAGATTTTGTGGTTCTGAAGTTGGATGAAGAACCAAAAGATCCTCTGATTTTGGGACGCGCATTCATATGCACCACGCGTGCAATCATCGACGTTGAAGAAGACATCGTTCATCTCCGCCTTGGAGATATGCTTGTGAGGTTTGAGATAAACAAGTTTCTCCAGAAGCCAATGATTGATGGACAGATATTTGTGGTTCATGATGATTCGGAGATGACTGAAGAGGTTACCGAGGAAATTTTGGTGAAAGACCCATTGGAAATTGCCTTGACCAAAGCCAAAAGTGAACATTGGAAATTTGAGTGAGCAAATTTGTTGGACTCCAGCCTTGGAGTAGAGCAGATGGTGGCATACATGAGGCTAGAAGAGGATCTGAACTCGACAGAGAAGGATAAGGACGGAGCACCCGCTTTAACGCCGGGAGCACCTGCTCCGGATGATGTGCTCCGTGGTTCTTGGAACGAACTGAAAGCTCCCAAGCTGGAGTTGAAAGCCCTCTCAGCTGGGCTCAGGTATGCGTTCCTTGGACCTAACTCTACCTATCCTGTGATTATTAATGCTAATTTAAACAATATCGAGGTTACCTTGCTCTTATGCGAATTGAAAAAATACAGGAAAGCTTTAGAGTATTCATTGGATGACATCACCGGTATTTCTCAAGACCTTTGCATGCATAGAATACACCTACAAGATAAATCAATGACTTATGTCGAGCATCAGAGACGGTTAAACCCGAATCTAAAGGATGTCGTCAAGAAAGAGATCATGAAACTTCTAGAGGCTGGTGTGATCTATGCTATCTCCGACAGCAAATGGGTCAGTCTTGTGCATGTAGTACTTAAGAAGGGAGGCATCACAGTGGTGAAGAATGAACGGAATGAGCGGATACCAAGTAGGACGGTAATTGGGCATCGGATGTGCATCGATTATAGGAAGTTAAATGCCGTGACTCGCATGGATCATTTTCCATTTCCTTTCATTGATAAAATGCTTGAACGCTTAGCTAACCATCCTTATTACTGTTTCTTAGATGGTTATTCAGGTTTTTTCCAGATCCCCATCCATCCGGACGATCAAGAGAATACGACATTCACTTGTGCGTACGGCACCTTCGCATACTACAGAATGCCGTTCGGCTTGTGTAATGCTCTAACCACCTTCCAACGCTGCATGATGTCCATCTTTACCGATCTCATTGAGGACATTATGAAAGTTTTTATGGATGATTTTTCTGTGTATGGAAGCTCTTTTTCTGTGTGTTTTTCGAACTTGTGCAGGGTCTTGCAAAGGTGTGAGGAGAAACACCTTGTTCTCAACTGGGAGAAGTGTCACTTCATGGTGTGAGATGGAATAGTGCTGGGACACAAGATATCGGAAAGGTGCATTGAAGTGGAAAAGGCGAAGATCGAGGTGATGATGAGCTTGCAGTCGCCAATTTTGGTGAAGGAAATCCGCAGCTTCCTAGGGTATGCTGGGTTCTACCGCCGGTTCATTAAGGACTTTTCAAAGATCGCCAGGCCCCTCACCAGATTACTGTGCAAGGAGGTGAAATTTGAGTTCGATAGCGCTTGCTTGGAAGCTTTCCACACGATAAAGGGAGCTTTGATAAGCGCTCCTATTGTTCAACCACCGGACTGGGATCTTCCTTTTGAGATCATGGCCGATGCTAGTGATTTTGCTGTAGGAGCAGTTCTGGGCCAAAAGAAAGACAACAAGCTTCATGTTGTTTATTATGCAAGTCGAACCATGGATGAAGCTTTGCAAGTACGCCACAACCGAGAAGGAACTATTAGCAATTGTGTTTGCCTTTGAGAAGTTTCGATCATATCTTGTTAGATCGAAGGTGATTGTGCACACTGACCATGCAGCCTTAAAATACTTGCTAACAAAGAAGGATGCCAAGCCTAAACTTCTAAGGTGGATATTATTGTTACAAGAATTCGATTTTGAGATTAAAGACAATAAAGGAGCTAAAAACGGTGTTACAGATCATTTGTCTAGGATGAACATCGAAGAGGAAACACCCATGGATGATAGTTTGCCTGATAAACAAGTTTATGCAATCAGTATTGGCCACGTCAGTGAGCAACCAGAGGAGCACCCGCTCGGAGCACGTGCTACAGAATGTTTCTTCAGTTCGGTGGAAAAGGGTCACCAACCCAGTTTCCCTTGGTTTGGAGATATTGCCAACTTCCTGCTTCTGAGAAGGAACCAGAAAACTTCGTGGGAAACAAGAGATATTTTTGGGATGAACTCTTCTTGTATAAGCATTACTCGGATGGGATATTCAGGAGGTGTGTTTCAGAAGAAGAGATACCAGGGATCCTTCAGTATTGTCACAGTTCATCATATGCTGGTCATTTGCGCCACCTTCAAAACTATTTCCAAGGTACTTCAATCCGGTTTTTGGTGGCCCACCATGTTCCGCGATGCTCAGCGTTTCATCTCTAGATGTGACGCTTGCCAACGACAAGGGAACATTAGCAAACGGAATGAGATGCCCCAGAATTTTATTCTTGAAGTTGAGGTTTTCGATGTGTGGGGTATTGACTTCATGGGACCATTTCCATCCTCTTTTGGGAATGAATATATTTTGGTTGCCATTGATTATGTATCCAAGTGGGTTGAAGCTTTGGCAAGCCCTACCAACGATGCTGGGGTGGTGGTTAAGATGTTCAAATCTATTATTTTTCCCAGGTTTGGTGTTCCGCGAATTGTGATTAGCGATGGAGGTTCCCACTTCATCAACAAAGTTTTTGCGAACCTCCTAAGGAAGAATGGCGTGAAGCACAAAGTCTCGACACCCTACCACCCTCAGACCAACGGTCAGGCTGAAATCTCTAATAGAGAAATCAAAATCATTCTGCAGAAGACCGTGAGCATGACAAGAAAGGATTGGGCTACAAAGCTCGATGATGCACTTTGGGCATACCGAACCACTTATAAGACACCTTTGGGGACCACGCCGCTTCACTTGGTGTATTGGAAGGCATGTCACCATCCGGTTGTGCTGGAATACAAGGCGGCCTGGGCAGTGAAGCTGCTCAACTTTGACATGAAGCCTGCACTTGACAGGCGGACCATGCAGCTCCACGAGTTAGAAGAAATTAGACACATGGCCTATGATAACTCGCGAATCTACAAGGAGAGAACCAAGGCGTACCATAATAAGCGGATCAATCCCAGAACCTTCTCTCCTAACGATCAGATATTACTGTTCAACTCTCGCCTTAAATTGTTTTCAGAAAAACTGAGGTCACGATGGTCCGGTCCATTCACCATCAAAGAGGTTCGACCGCATGGAGCTATATTGTTGTTGAACACTAAAGGAGAGGAGTTAATGGTCAATGGCCAGCGACTCAAACCTTACCTAGCTGAGTCATGCATTGAAGAAGGTGAATCCACCACCTTCAACGACCCTCCTCCAGCCTAGACGGCTAACCAAATCGAGCTAAAGACTTAAATCAAGCGCTTGGTGGGAGGCAACCCACCGGTAAGACTATTTACATATTTTTCAAATTTGTTTTTCATACTAATTTCTGCTTTTAGTCTTATTTCGAAAAAAAAAAAAAAAGGGAATAGGTGGCACCGCGATCGCCCCTCAGAAGTCCACAAGCACATGCTCGCCAGGGTGCTCTGCATGCACGACCAGACCAAAATAGAGGCCCAATTTCCAAGGCCTATAACCGACTCCACTTCTCCACTCTCCCACGCGGAAACCCTACTTGGTAACCCCCTCCTCTTTCTCAATTCCTATTTATACTAACCTTTTCAGATCTTTCATCTCTCTCTCTTTCGCCGCCGGTCTAACCCTTACGCCTCCCCTGCTCGTGCTCCACTCCCGCTCACGCTCGTGTTTCCATACCGCCGGATCTCCCTCTCGCGCGATCTCCCTCGCGCTCCCTCGTCCTCGCTCATGCCCCACCACACTGCGCCTCACAAATCCTTGCACCTCCACCTCACTCACCGCTGACGATCTCTCCACCACCATGGCACCTAGGCAGCGTTTCTCCAGCACCAAGGGCAAGGCTTACACCGGTTCTTCCTCCACCTCCACCGCTCGTCTAATGCATGACCTTCGCCTTGGAGGAGGATGTCCTCTTCCCGGACCTCATGCAGTAATGCTTGGCTAATGCCCGTCTCACCTACACCGATCCAGAGTGCCCAACCTTCGAGGAAGCCACCTTTTCCATCTTTGCCGATGGGAAGAAGTTTAGCATTAGCATGGAGGATTTTTGCATCATCTTCGGGTTCCACCACGAGGTCAAGGCACTGGCCTTTCCCAAGAAGTTCTCACAGTCCAGCAGCTTTTGGGACACCATCGCCTCCAGCCCTTACCGCTCTAACTCAGCTAGCCAAACCCGCCTCCACCATCCCGCCATCCGTGTGTGCGCTCAGATTTTTAGCAACATGCTATTCAACCGAGATGTCGGGAATAAGGTACATATCGATGAGCTCTTGAAGATGTATTTGGGTTGTCACACTTTGCTAGGTAACGGAAGTCCAGAGCGAGTCGACGCTTACCGAGCCAACCTCGGCATCTGGTTCGCAGAGATCATATGCGCTATCAACAATAGTTCCACCAGTAGTTTCCAGCCACGGACTGAGCGCATAGGCAGCCTTCTCACCTCCCTCTTCCACCACCTCCGCATCGTTCTTTTCGGTGCCACTTGCGTAACAAAGATGGAGCGGATGGATACCGCCGGCAAGATTCTCCGTGACTCGACTACATATCAGTTTCTCAATACCGACGGCAAGACTCAATTCTGTACCCTCCCAACAAGGCACTTACACAGCTCCTCACCGCGGACGACCTCGCTTTCCGGTCACATCCGGACCTCCTTGACTATGCCACACCCCAGCGCTCTTCGGCGCATGGACGCGCTAGCTCCTCCCGAGCTCCACCGCCCCACGCCGACGACGATGACATGTTTGCCCCACGCTCAGCATTGCCTAACTATGGCACAGCCAATCTCCGATGACCCTAGTACTAGCGAGCTGCCAATCACAGCGGAAGAACAACAGCCTCATCGGCGGATCATGCAGACACTATCCCGAGGATGCTGCCACAGCACGGCAACCGCAGATGCTCAGCCTCACCCCTCACCCAGCATATCCAACAGCAGCCAGCCTCGGAAGCAAAGGCGGAGGAGAGTTAGAGGTGATGGTCCGGCTACCGCTTCAACGCGGTAAATTTTTCTTTTATTTTCTTTTCACCATTGTATTATCCATTGTTATTTTCTTTTGTTTTTCGACTTATCCCTTAGATCTTTTTCACACCAGAGACGGTGTGATTTAAGTCTGGGGGAGAGGTCCGTTGCTAATTTATTTTCTTTTCTTTGGATTTTATTTTTCATGTTTTCGTTTAGTGTTTTTATTTAAAACCAAATCAGGTGCAGCTGCTTCTTTTGTTTTATTTTATCGAGTTAGTGTCAGAAGTAGCTGCTGCATTTTTCTTTTATTGAGTCAGTTTGTTCGAGTCATTTAGTTGTATGGGTGAAAAATATCATTTGTGGGAATTGGGAATCTATGATGCATTTAAACCATTGTGAATTTTTGACTACTTTTCTAGTGACTATCACTGCAGAACCATGAGTACAAGGAGAAGCAAGAACCATCTCACACTCGGATTCCTCCCTCTCCAGAATGATATCATCTGAGTAAGGTTTATTCAGGAAGCAATAACTCTAATCTATTTGGACTTAACTTGAACTTTAATTCTTCTCATTCAAGGCATTAGACTAGAGGAACGAAACCAGTATTCAGGACTTCTTATTATTTTTACCACTCTTGCTGATCCTTAATAGCTAGCTAATCTTTAGCTAGTATCCTCCAAGCACTCACCTTCTTTCTAGACCTCTTGCATTCTTGTGTTTCTTTTGTCTTATATGTGCAGACAGGCGCAAAAAGGTCAGAGAAAAGGACTAACGCAACCTCTAACTCACTCTGCTAAAGACTAGTAAGTAGAAGAGAGAAGTTTAAAATCATCAGCCGGAGCACCCGATCCATAAAAGCGGAGCACCTGCTCCGTTCACATGCTCCAGGCAATTTTCAAAAAATAGGAGGTGCGTTTTCCAATGAGTGTGCACTTGGGTATTATCACTTTTCATTCAAAATATTCGTGTTCAGGGGTTACATATGTATGTAGAGCCCTCTTCATTCCAAAAAAAAAAATGAAAAAGGAATGAATGAAGAGTGGTGAATTCAGTAACTCAAAGATGTACTCCTGAGCATGCTATCATACCCAAGGAAGAGTGGAGTTTCAAGAAGAAAATGAGTTGTTTCAAAAAAGAGAAAGGAGTGGTTAGAGGTTGTGGACATCACTAGTCCATTTCTCCTATCATTTTGGTAAGAACTTATTTCCCATGTTATGAAGTGTGTGGTCTGCAGATTGTGGTTGATATTCCGGTTTTCTGAGGTTCACCTAATCCCTGCGCTGCCCCTCTTTCCCTTTCTTGATTCTCGTTTGTTTGAGGACAAACAAAGATCTAAGTCCGGGGGAGTTGATATATGATTATTTTGGCCCATATTTACTAATGTTTTACAGTCGTTTCTAGTGTCTTTCGAGTCGATTTTGAGTCTTAACAGGTCAGAATGAAGTCTTGGAGCATAAATTGGATGGACTGGAGCTTATTGGGCTTTTGGAGCGAAAAGATGCAGATTTGAAGCAAAATGGCCGAATTTACACGCGAGCACCCGACAGAGCATCCAGCGAAGCACATGCTCCGCCGCCAGAGGAAATTAATGGGCCCGGGTTGACCTAATTTTGGGTGATTAAATAGGTCAACAGCCTTTCTTAAAAGACACGTCTTTTTCCTTGGAGAAAGAGGAGAAGCTGCTTGAAGATTCTCTCCTTCTCCTCTTTTGTCGCCATCGCCTAGCTCCTTGTTCCTATCTCCTTTGTTTCGATTGCTTAGACTTGGAGATCATCAATAGTTTGTTTTGAGAAGAATTCTGAATCTTGTTATTTTTCAGTATTGATTCATGAGTTCTTTTTATTCCATTGCTATGTTTTCTTCTTCCATGTTTGAGTAGTCCATTAACTAGATTAGGGTTTTTCAAAGGTATTCATGAGATGATTTAACTTGACACAAATAGGATGCATAAATATATACTGTCTTCACCTCTGGTCAAAATTAGGTTAAACCTATTCGCGAGAGTGTTTTAGATTGCTAGAAAAGACCTTGGTGAGCAATCAGACGTAGGTAACGAGAATTGGTGCGGCTGGTTGTGAACATATTGAACCCATTCTTTAATGCTTATCTGTGTATCATTAGTTGGTTTTAATTTATTGGTTTATAATCAATATTTATTTATGATAATATTAATATATTAAAAAAATGGGTCAGGGCATTTCAATTTGGTATCAGAGCGGAGTTGATTCTAGGGCTAGTAGATTTCTTGCTGTGTTGCTTTGTTGTTATTGTTTGGGGTGTTTGGGTATGTCATCTCTAGCTGATAACAGTTTCGCGGTAAGATTTCTGTGTTGTGTTTGGTTATTATTTTTTTTGTGGTAGTTAATAACCATGTGGTTTTGCAAGATGGTGAATCCTGGAAGAGTTCAGGGTCGTGGTGGCCAAGCCGGTCGTGGTGGTCGAGCGGGCAGAGTTGGAGTGGCAGCAGAGTTCTCTGGAGAGTGTATGGCGTAGAGTGTCACAGTGGAGCAGGTGGGAGTGGAGCATCCTATTGGTGGTATTCAGGCTGGCGTGGCTGTGGAGGTGCGATACCCCAACCGGCAGTTGATCCAAACCTGATGGGAGCGGTGCTGGAGCTTCTGGCGCAACTATTGGAGCGGTTACTGGCTGCAGTACCGGCTCCTGTTTAGGTGACGCCACCGGGAGCTCAGGTTTTGCCAGGGGGAGCAGTTTCGGGAGTTCAGGAGGTTGTAGCGGAGGTTGTTGCATTATCCTACCTCAAGGTAATGGAGCATATGCAGCGATTAGGGACCATGTACTTTGCCAGGGATGCCAAGCCGGTTAAGGCAGATGAGTTTAGGTCCAGGCTGGAGAGGAACTTCCATTCCATCACATATCTTGAGGAGTATCGGGTAGACTTGGCGGTATATTATCTGGATGGCGATGCTTATACATGGTGGAAAAGTGTGTTGGCACGGAGAGGAGGAGCGATGTTGACTTGGGATGAGTTCCGTGAGGATTTTGACCTCAAGTACTTTCTGCAGGATGCTTTGGACAGGATGGAGGGCGAGTTCTTAGACTTGTCGCAGGGGAGCAGGCCTGCCTGGGAGTATGAGACCGAGTTCAATCAGCTCAAGCGGTATGCTGGGAAGGGTCTTGATGATGAAAAGACTCAAGTGTGTAGGTTCTTGCGAAGCATGCGGTTAGAACTGAAGAACTGCTGTACTGTCGAAGCTATGCTTCGGTAGTGGAGTTGGTTGAGCGGGCTGCCTTGATCAAGGAGGGCATGAGGCAGGAGTCCATATCGCAGGTTGTGAGTTCTGGGGTTCCGAGGAAGCCTCAGAGTTCTGCTTTGAGCAAGGGGGCCAGTCCAGCAGTGAGCAGGGGTAGAAGAAGAAGTGGGAGGACACTTCCAAGGCTCTGGGTGTAGTGTATCAGTGTTTTTGGTGTGGCAGTCCAAATCACCGTATCGCCGACTGTACAAAGACTAATGAGTGGGTTGGCTTCTAATGCAAGGAACTCGGGCACGTGAGGATCAGTTGCGCAAAGATGGGGCAGCAGGTACCGTGGATTGAGGCACCGCTGCCAAAGCGGGCCGCAGTAGCGCCTGGGGTGTACGCATTGGGTTCAAAGCCCGGTGGAGCAAGCAGCAGCAGACCGATCACTGGTTAGTTGCTTAACCTTTTTTGTTGTTTTCTTTAACTGTTAAGATTTCTTGCTGGTTGTTGTGTCTGGTAGTCTTAGCTTATTGTTTCCATAGGGACCTTAAGCGTAGCGGAGGGTCGAGTCTTAGATGCTGTTTGACTCCAGAGCATGAGGATCTTGCGGGACTGCAATGGAGCAGTGGAGGAGACTTAGAAACCATAAGCGAAGATGAAGCGGAAGTTTCCCAAGTGGTTCAGAAAGCTGAGCTTTTCTGGGCATCCGGTAGGCGTAGTTTATTCAAACCAAGTGGGGTCTTGTGGTATTCCGGGAGTATTGGACTAAGTATAAACAATGTAGTATTAAAAAATTAGCCAAAATGCTATGCCATAAACGTTTTGATCATGAGACTATGCTGAGTAGAATCGCAGTTGTGCTATGCTCTGGATGTCGTTAGGATGTTAGATTCGAGGACGAATCTAGGTTAGTGGGGGAGAATTGTAACATCCGTGTCCCGAGAACGGGAAGTTGAATTTATTTTTGGATCAAAAAGCTAAGTTTTACAGATTTTTATTTAAATCAAATAAAATCTGGGGTGTTAAAAAGGAGAATCAAAAATTTGGGGTTGTTTCTGTTAGATCAGAAAGTTGTGAGGGGTTAATTTGATAAGATTAGAATTATGGGGCTGAATTAAGTAGATTGAAAAGTTGAGGGACCTAAGTGAAATTTTTGAAAAAAATAATAATAATAAGTGATTCCTTCTTATAAGTTTGACGCTTCCATCTTCTTTAACTTCTCCAACCTTCGTTATCGTCATCGAGGGATCAAGCGAGAGTTAAGCGGTGTTAGGTGTGGAGAGCAAGCAAGAGGAGCTTTGTTGCGAGAGGAGATAAGCCGGGTGGTGATCGTCGAGTTCGGGATCGACCGGAGTTTGGAGCTTCGTGGTTGTGTGCGTGTGAAGCTTTCTCTCTCTCTCTCTCTCTCTCTCTCATCTCACGATAAAGGTCTCTCTCTCGTAGTCGGTTCATGTTGTTGTTGTGGTTGTTAAATCGATCATAGTGATTGATGGTAACTTGACGGTGGAGGGTTTTGGCATGGAGTTTGTGACGGTGTGTGTTGTTTGTAGTCGAGATTGTGGATCGGTGTTGATCATCGGTGACATTGTGAGTTGACAACGTGTGCCATTGAATCGATGATCGACAATATCGTGACGTGTTGTAGTTGTCGTGGGGCGTGATGTGTTGATCGATGGATGGTTTTGACGGTGAGATCATGAGGTTGTGACAGTGGTGGTTCCGGTGTTGAGCTCCGATGGTGGTGTAGTTGTACCGGTGGTGGTGATCGGAGCTCTGATGGTGGTGTTGATGCAGGTGATGATGAAGAAGACTTACGTGTTATAAAGCTGTATAATCGCAATTATGTTTTAATTATGTTATTTAGTAATTAAAATTATTTTAGTAATATTTTATTATTATCAGGTTGTGTTTTCCAAAATTAAGGGTGTAGACATCTCAAAAAAAGTTCTGGAAGTTACAGAAACATAGTGTCCGAAAGTGCTACTTCTGGCTAAGGTGAGTGCAGTACCGTGTTCAGATAATTTTACGGAAATTTACCGGGATAATTAAGTGTTAGAATTTATTTATGTGTTTTTGTGATTATCACTGTTTATTTATTGCTGAAATAAATTCTGAAAAAATTACTAAAAATTACTGTTAATTGTGAAATTATTTTCTGTGATTTTTTCGTGTATTGCCGTTGAATTAACTGTTGAGAATTAATTGTTTTAATCACGTTTTGGTTGTTTAAAATGCCGTTGATTGATTTAATTCATTATTTTACGGTGAATTAATTTTTATCAAGTTGTTGTTTTACTGTTTGTCGAGTCCAGGCATTTAATTATGCCGGGGTATTTTTGTAATTTTTTCCTAATTTACCTAGTAGACAGGTTGATCGCATCCTCAGTATTTATTAAATACTGAGTGCGTCTATTCGTAATGACGTAGGTAAGGAAAAAGATAAAGGTATCTGAACCTCGTAGAACTGCGGTGACGGTTAAGATGACATACCAGAAGAGTGTTTTATTTATTTATTTATCGCTGATATTATTGATTGTTTCCGTACACCGTTAGGTTGTTAGTCGGTTCGAATTTATTGATTTATAATAAATATTTATTGCTGAGCTGTTATTTATTTCGTCTGCTGGGAGTTATTTGTATTTATGAGAATATTAATATAAAAAAATGGGTAGGGCCTTTTCAAGTGACATCCGATCCACCACTATTATCTTCCTTGATCATCCCTTCCGAGATGAGAGGCCTTACTCCCCCTTGCCATGCAATCATCTTTACCTAGGACTTACACTCACCATATCTAGAGGCGGTCTAATAAATTTGGAGGCCCTGTACCAACAAAAACATTTGGACACTTTTTTATATTAATTTTTTTTTAATTTGGACCCTAAAATTGACCAAAAATTTTTTGGACTCTGGTAAATGATCCACTTGCACTCCCTATCAATCGCCCCTGACCATACCCCAAATATATCATGCATAAATTGTCATGCTTCTTAGTTCATTCCCGTATTTTACCCAAATCACCAAGTAAACAATTACCATGCGAATGCGGAGCTACTATGCAGACTGGCACCTTGCTAAGCATGCAAGTTCACAGCTGTCAGATTTAGCAGCCTGAATCGGATATGACCGGCTCCCGTTTAGGATCCGTGTCCTTTTGTTATGTCGGGTTGGTTTGAATCCGGTCTGGTTTTGTGTTACTATTATGACTTTGATCATTGCTGGTGGTAATGGCTGATGCTTCATGACCTTAATTTGTCATAAGTTCATTGTCCGTCGGTATCACTTGTTACTTGGTAACCATATGTTCATCTTTCGGCAACCATACTTTCACTTCTTGGTAGCCGTACGTTGGCCTCTCAGTAGCGGGTACAAGAAACTGTTTCCCACCGATCTTTTGATAACTTGTCTCGTTTTTTGCTCATATAATGGAGAGTTTCTTTTGTTCGTTGTCTGATATCCTTTTTCCTTAGAAATTTTCTTGAGTCTTTACTTGATAACCTCCCGCTTATTAACTCCCTTGACAAAATACTTGATGGATTCTTGTTTGGCACAAGAACTACCGAGAATTATCCGTCTATCATCGTTCTTTGGCATCTTTCCTCGTGTTTTCCTTGATTTTTCTTTGTTCATCCATATTTTCTTAGTACTTTTTCTTCTTTTCCTTCGGTCTTCCACAAGTTTTCTTTGGTTTTGACTCGTTTTAACCCAAGCACAGTAGGTTTTCTCGATGCTAGTTTTAGGCTGATGTATGGCTCCTTACACCGATAATCCACACACATCTGCAAAGATCCATCATGCTTCTTCTCGAACAACAGCGGAGTGCCATAAGGTGCCTTTGATGGTCTGAGCATTCCTGTTCAAAGTAGCTCGTCAAGTTGCTTCCTTAATTCTGCGAGTTCAGAGGGAGCAATATGATACTGGGTCACTGTGGGTGGTTTGGCTCTGACTTCCAACTCGATTCGATGATCCACCTCTCTCCTAGGTGGTAGTTTTTCCGGTAGTCTAGCCGGCATCACGTCCTTATTCTACTCAAGGACTTTCTCGATCATGGGTGGGATACGGATGCTTTTCCAAATTCTTCATCCAACTTCTACACCGCAGGATACGTCGCCTCACCCTTCTTTATCTCCTTGGAAAGTTGCATGGCTGAAATTTGCCTAACTTCGCCATTCTTTTTTCCCTACACTTCCACAGTGGGAATCATGCATGTTGAACCTTCTTGAGGATGCATATAGTAGTAAGGGCAGGCATTAGTATCACCGAAACTTGTCTTTGAAAGTTAAAGCCTAACACAACCTTGAAATCATCCATAGGTACCACATAAAATTTCACCGTACCTTTCCAAACTCCAACACTCAACTCGAGACCTTGTCCAACACCATGGAGTGATCGGGCTTTGGCATTCACGGACTTGAGCCAACCGTCCCCCTTAGTCCACTTTAGACCGAGTCTCCTCGCTTCTTCTTCCGAGATAAAGTTATGTGTTGCACTAATGTCAACCATTGCTTAAGTTGCTTACCCGTTGATGTTAACGTCCTCGTACATCAATCCCTTACTTGCTCACTTGTGCGTTGGAGTAGTCTTTAGGGCACTGATTAGTTGTAATAAACTGAGCACCTCCGTCTTCTCATGAGCATCTGCCTTGAAGTCCAACAATGAAATAGAACACCAAGTCTTGATCAGAAATATTTGGAATCTGCAGCACAAGGGTAGTGAATTCTTTGACGTAATCTTGGATCATACCCTTTTGTCAGAGTTCCCTTAGCTTCCTTTTCGCCTCATACATGACATTTTCAGGGTAGAACTGTCGCTTAAGCTCCTTCTTGAAGTCTTCCCATGTGTCCAAGCGACACGTACCTTGTTCAATGTCTGCATGACGCCTCCACCACCAGAATATAGTCGTATCTGTGAGATAAGATGTGGCTGCCTTAATCTTTGCCAACTCGTCTCCGAGACCAAGATTGTCAAAGTATTGCTATATTTTCCATAGGAAATTCTTAATTTTCTTGGCATCACGAGCCCCATCGAATCGTGATGGTTTTTAGTAGTCCACTCTACCCGCCCCAGCATTGCTAGTACCCCCATTGGCAAACGCCTTCTTGCACAACATAAGGTCATCTTGCATCGCTCGATGCTCACCCGCAATGCTTAAACCGCCCCATCACCTTTTCTTTGAGTTGTTGGAATTGCGTCTTAATCCCTCCTAAGTTCTCCTTGACTCCACCAATCTCGGTGAACACCGTATTCTCTTGTTCAGTGGTTGAGTGCTCAACACGTTTGAGCCTCTCTCCAAAGTCACTCACCGCAACATTCGAGGACCCGAGCTCATCTCCAATCCTACTCTGTCGTGCTTCCTCATCGGCTTATTCGCATCAAAGCCCTCTAGCACATTGATGTTTTCACCGTTGTTATCCCCGATAACATCATCCTTGTTAAGCCCCGTCATCTTTCAGTAAGTCGCTTACCTTTGATCAAACTTGGCTCTGATACCACATGTCACGCGTTTCATCTTTTGGGATCAAACTGTGCGGCCCTAGCCTCTATTTGCTTCAAAAAATGGACTAGGCAACCTAACTTCCCAAGGATTCCGATCCTTTGTGAGAAAAGAACTCGGAAAAATGAAAAACTCAGAAAAGACAAGTGAATACTGAATTGCTCTGATATTGATAAAAAAATGTTGGATGATTACAAATGAGGATCTCACCCTATTTATACAATAGCACCTCCAAAATGGATGGTGGAGATAGAACTAATTTAATGGCCGGTATTGAAAATATGGCCTTAAATACAAGATATTCATAACTATGGGCAAATTTGAAGGGATCTGATTAGGGAATCCTAATAAGTGTTGGGCGGATATGTAGGGATATGACTTGGTGACAAAGTATTGGGAGATACCCTATCATACTTGCCAAAAAGTGTGGAAGTTTCTTGAGATGGATCTAGCCCACGAAAAATAAAAGAAAAACTCATAAAATACTAAGTAAAGGACATGTGACCTTGTGGCTCGGCCTATAAATGTGTTGTAAGAAAATGGCCTGTGACAGGTAACTAGTTTTAGAGAAGTCTGTGTCTTTGCCTCTCAAAGACAAAAAATTAGGAAAAGGAAAATCTTAAAAAAAAATTTATGATTTGACTAAAGTTTTGATACCATGTGAAGTTTGGAGGAAACATTTGAAGTATAATCGTTTTTTCTCATATTTATTCATTAGCCAATAGACTTATTTACATATATAATAAAAAAATCTACATATTTAGCTATAAAAATATACACAAATATTAACTTTCCTAATAACAATAAATAAATATATTTACCTCGGTTTTGTAATCAAAAGATCTCCTAACAAGATGCTCATATGGTTTTCGTTTATATAAGCTACATTAAAAATGAAACGCTCTGACCCAATTTTTTTTAAAAATATTAATATTTCCATAAATACTAATAACTCCCAACAGACGAAATAAGTAAACAACTCAGCAATAAATATTTACTATAAACCAATAAATTCGAACCAACTAACAATCTAACGGTTTACGGAAACAACCAATAACAACAGCGATAAATAAATAAATAAAACACCCTCCCGGTATGTCATCTTGAACCGTTACCGCAGTTCCACGAGTTTTAGCTAGTTTTATCCTTTCTCTTACCTGTGCCATTACAAATAGACGCAGTCAGTATTTAATAAATACTGAAGAGGCGATCAACCCGTCTCACAGCTATACACACAGGTCAACAAATAGTTTTCTAGCATAATAAATATGCTTATAGGATTCAGCAACCAACACAACAACAATTTATCAATTAATTAATTCTCAACGATTAATTAATTAATTGTATTCAGCAATCACTCCACATATTTAATTTCAACAATTTCTCAGCAATTTCTTTCAACATAAATTTATTCCACCAATTTTCGACAATTTAATTCACAGCAATTAATTAATTAATTTAATTCAACACAAAATCAAATCAACAACTTAATAAATCAACAAAACATCACAGAAAACTCTAGCACAAATATATTATACTAGGAATAACCTTAAACCCAGATAAGCTATGGTACTGCACTCACCTTAGCTTTTACGTGGTCTCCTGACAACACAACCAACCAATCTCACAAGATCTAGACTTCCTGGAACTTCTAGGATTTCTTAAAGGTCACAACAACACAACCTCAACATTCAATCTCTAAATCGACAAATCTGATCTAATCAAAATCTAATCCTTCAACTTCACGTTGAAACTTAACCCCTAGATGTCCTGAAGCTAAACTCAAAGTTTCGTGATGATCTAACCATAGATAAACTCGCGATCTCTCTTTGAATCCAGGTTGGTCTAAATCGCGTCTGAAACATAGAACCTCACGAAAATGCAAATAACTTTTAGAATATTAACTCAAATCCAAATCTGCATAGTGGTACATCTAGGTCTAAAGCTTAGCTACAACTTTATAAATTTTCGTTACCTTTGGAAACGATATGCTAGGATGAATCCCTTTTCTACCATGCCCTGTCAGTTCTGTCTCCATCTCCTTTTATCAAAGTTTCAGCCTCCTCCTCCTTCACAAGAAAGGAAAAATCGCTCTGCCTCTCTTCTCTAGCTAGGTGGCCACGAAATTAAGAGAGCAAACGCTAGGGTTTCTTGCGATTACAACATTTAAATAGACTTAGGTTTATTTTTCTGAAATTTTACTTCAGCCTTCTAACTTTCTAATCTTTGCAAAGCAGCCCCATAATTTCTGATTTAATCAAATTAACCCCGCAGCAACAATTGATTTAATCAATTCCAATCCCAACTTTTAAATTGTCCAATTAAAACCCAATTAATAGGAATACGGATGTTATAAAAAAAAACAAGCAAATTTGCGTTAAACAGAAAGACCAATCCAAACAAAAACTCAGTTCAAACAGACTTATCAGCCCAACGGCTTGAAATAGCCACAACAGAGCCAGCTTGACCAGCAAGAATAACCATGGCTGGCGAGGCACACTTGTGAATAGTATCGGTAAGTAAGCGAATCGCTGGACCTATCACTGCAACTACCGAGCAAAACCATGACCATGGCAGAGCCAGTGGAATGTTATATGTATTCTCCTTCTTCACAAAATCACTGTCTCTTCTTTCATCAGATTGAATGGTGGTTAAAATTTTCTCAATCTCCTTCACAATATTTTTGATAAACTTAGCCTCGGATCTGTAAAATTAGAGAGCAATATCATTGAGATCCTTTGAAGACAATTGAAGAGAACGGAGGGGAAATGGTTAATTGGGCTTTACTCACTTCATTAATTTAGGCCCGTTTAACTTCTGGGTAAAATACCGGTTAATATGAAAATGTTTAGAACAAAATCGTACGAAACCAGATATCTCTCTCTCTCTCTTTTTCTTTTTCTTTTTTTTTTGACAATTAGATCTCGTTATTTTTTTAAAAATAATAATATTTAGGCTGCGAAAATTCCTAGAAGATTTCATCGAAAACAATATAAGCCTGTGGACTTCAACTAAAGTTTTAACCAAAAAATAACTTTTAATCTAAATGTATCAACAAAAAGTTATTTGACTATTATTTGACTTTGAATTTTCTAAAAAGAAATTCCCACCATCGTAATGTATATTTATTTTCAAAAACCTAATTAATATCATGTAAAAATTTAAGTTTAACATAAAACAATAAAATTTTGGCATTTATTCCAAATACAAAAAAAACAATTTGTGTAGAAATGTGTTGAAAACACGGGTAAAACACCTATAAATGAACAATTATCACTTACTTCTTCTGTTTCATTTTAAGTGTTATTTTAAAGTTTAAAATTTTGTTTTATTATAAGTATTGTTTTATGTTTTTAATACAGTTTTTTGATATAAAAAATTTATATTGTTACCTCTATTATTTAATATAATAACCAATAAAAAATTATTTAATATATTAATGAGGGATAAAATAGAAAATCTCATTATTTTTTTAATTTTTATGTAAAAACTTTAAACTGCAATGCAGAGGAAGTAATATTTAACCCGTGTCTTCGACGAGGTTAATAGTACTATAGTAACGTACCGATCTATAATTTAATATTCAGATACATTGGGAAATAATCGGATCATTATAGCCGTGAAGCGTTGACTTTCTTGGGGAATGGGGAATTGATTTAAATAACGAGAGACATATATCTGAAACATAGTGCCACATCAAAATTCTTTGCGAGTGTTCTTGTTCCAAATAATTACAAACAATTTTGGTATACTTATTACCAAAGAAAATAATTTTGGTATAATGTTTCTGTTCCGGTTTGGGCGGAACTCTAATTAATTAGGGTTTCTATGGTTCATGTGGAAATGAATAAGAAAAGAGTTTACCTATTGGGTCCCAACGTGAATCCAATCTTGTTGCACACAGCCTTCAAAGCCATTTGCCATTTTTCCATCTCTTCACGGCTCGATTCTTCAGTGCGTCTCCAAAACCTATAGCCGAACACTCCCTTTTGTTTCCTAACGTCTTCAGGTCTCACCTTATAGAAGATTGGGATGACAATCATTTCCTCCTTTTCCGCTCGTTCCATGATTGTCGTCAGCTCTTCCAAACACCATTTTGATTCTGCATACCTATTGACAGTATCACATCCCAAATCAAAATATATATTAATGGAAACCTTGAGTGATATATAAGAGATATGAGCTCATACCATAAAACTTAAATAGTATAGTCATTCAATTCTTTTAGCTTTAGGAACATTCGTAATAAGTAAAATTTTGTTGACCATCGCAAAACTTACCTTGCAGATAGATGACTAGCGCAACTGTGGCCTGTTCAATCCTCTTAAAGAGGTGTTTAAGGTCTCTGCCCTTTTGTTCATGGGTATCTATGAAGAACTTGATGTTGTGTCTTTCAAGGGCCTCCGTAAGATGACTAGCGAAGCCATAACGAAGTTCCTTTCCTCGGAAGCTGATGAACATTTAATGGATGGGACGAGAAAGAGTGGCCATCACAGATCTTCACCAGTTTGGTTTAAGAAGGCTTCTTTTTCTTACCCAAAAGAAAATCAAGTTCCTGGAGTTGGATGTGTATAGGAGAATAAAAGCGATTGAACAAGGCACTGATGAACACTTTTATATAAATTTACTTTTTTTTGCGTCCCCGTCAGATGTAAATTCTCTATGCTACGCGGGTCGTGGTATATATATACCTTTTTCTTGTGTAACCGACAACCAGTACACCACCAGAATCATTCCACAAGAATAAATAAAATGATCTATATAAAAAAAGAAAAAAGTCGACAAACGAAAAGAAAAAGAGAGAAAGAAAATTAGGAATTAGACAAACAACAGACACGTCTATGTGGCTTGAAACACGTAAGCAATGATAAGCCCTCTAACAACAAAAAAACACGTAAGCAATCATAAGCCTTCTAACACAAAAAAAAAAACACGTAAGCTATGATAAGCCCTTTAACAACAAAAAAACCTGGACATCATAAAACTATTGTTCCCAGATCCCAACCAATGAATTTGTCCTCGAAATTAATTTTTTTTTTTTGATAAATAAATAAATTTAGTTTACTAAGCTAGCTGTCTACATATGACATATCTATTTGTGATTAACCTACAATCATAGATAGTATATGTATTTGCCTAGAGTCACAGAAAGGGACAGATAATTGCTCCGATTCTTGATGTCAAAGTAATTTTTTTTCTCCGATTCTTAATAAGTCCATTATCAAAGGAAAGTGGGGGAGAAAAAGCATCAGAATCTAGAGGAAAATGCCGACCTAGCATATATAAAATAGCATATAGTCTAGGTCTATAACTTCTTATAACTTTTTAACATTTTAATATAAATTTATGTATTACATATATAACTTATTAAAACCTTAGAGATCTAAGGAAGATGTCTGACCTAGAAACTCTCTATTAAAATAAAGAAAAAAATTTAAGAAAAAGAGAGAGGGAAGTACTCTCTCATTTAAAAGACTCATTATAAATTTATTTTATACTCGTCATTTATTAATTGGTTTAAACATTTTTGACAAATAAAAATTTAATTAAATAACAAAATTATAGAAAAAATATTATTAATTTATTTTTAAGATACCTTTATGGGTTTCTAAGTGATAGACATGCTCTTAAGTCGGTAGATTATTACAAGATCTCTATAGTTTTTTTTAATTTTCCAATCATGGTTTTATTGCTGTCATTAGTTTATATATATATCTTCGTCCGTTATCTGAAGTACGAAAGATATTTCATGCATTTTAAATTTACTAAAGACCTCTTAGATTGTTTTTATTTGACAAGAAAATCACAACATCAAACTATTTTTATTTTTGTAAATTGTAATGCATACAGTAAAATTTCTATAAATTAATAAAAATTATTAAATAATAAAATTCTTCTCTCCAGAATCAGGACAGTGTTAATATAAACAAAATTCGATAAGATAATATTTTTTTTTTGAAATTTCTATTAAAACATATTGTCCCATTAGTATCATAAATTAATAATGAGATATATATATATATATATATATATAAGATAATATACTAATATATGATTTTAGTGTCTTTCTGAAAATTGAATATTGTTAAACCACGTCTCTAATTTTTATTGTATCAATCAACTGTTGTGTTGTGTTTTAAACTATCGAGTTATAGTATCGTCTATAAAAAAAATTTAATCAAAATAGCTAATATTTTTGTAAGTTCTTAACTTCTAAATATACATTTTTATTTTATAGTCTTATAAGTTGTTAAAATATGTTAGTTGATGTTATTAATCGTAAATTTGAATTTATATATGTTGTTTGCATAAGTGAATTCTTCGATAGCTTTTGTTATTTATCGTCAACAATTTATTTTCTTCCAAATATTAAAATCAAAAAAATTAATGTTATCTAGATCAATTGATCTCAACTAAATTTTTTGAAAATTTTATAAGAAAATTTTAAATGATACTCCTTCCGTTTTAAATCACTTGTCATTTAATCTTGTTTCACACATATTAATAAAACATTTAGTTTTTCTGTTTTACTCCTAATTAATGTTTATTTGATTTTATTTCATTGATCAAGACATTAAAATATGAAGGACAAAGTTGAAAATTTAATCAAACATATACATTGAAATATAAAATAATAACTATTATGAAATGAGTTTTAAAGTGTAAAATAATAAATAATATGAAACAGAGGTAATAAATTGATTGAAATGTGACCTATGGACGAATATGCAAGCATACGTTTCATGCTTGTTTGAGTAATAGCAATGAGATTCCCCAATATCATGCTAAGAATAGTTAGGATTTTCAGAAGAAGATGCCATTCATTTGATGAGAAATAAAAAGGAATATCGAAAATTCGAGTGGCTGAAGCTGAAGCAGCTACTTTCGAAGTAACAGAAATGTCTCATAAGATGACGTGAGACTTGACACGATTTTTCCCTCCTTTCCCCAAAAGAGGTACAACTTCCAAGAGAGACACGTCAGATGGTTTAAATGTACATAGAGCCATAAAGGATGAACTTGGTCCATCTTTGACTTTTTCAACAAGACCAATAGACATTTTTTCAACATAATTGAGTGTACAATGATAATGATAACTCAACTCCTTACCACCCTGTTTTACCAGAAGTCATGTGGTTTGATACTCGTATTTTCTTACTTGATCGGTAAATCAGAGATAGAACATGTTCCATTATGGCTGACTCACTTAACCCTCCTCTTATTTGTGACTTTAGAACCTTCTTCCTTGTTTTTGTAGACCCTTCTACGGAACTGAAAATAAAAACTTAACCAGAGATTGTTATACAAATATACAGTTCTTTTTTTTTTTTTAATACTCACAAGAAGTTAGGGATACATAGCCCTGTATGATAGGTATCTGTTTTCTAAGGTCATCTTGTCATAGACAGGTTTAGCAAAGATAAGAATGTGAATTGTCTGCTCAACTCTATTCTTCTGATTGTAACTCACGAGGCTGACCGAGATGCACCAGCTCGCAGTGGCATACCACAAAATTTCGTCTTCCAGCACATTTGAGGCACACCAATCCTTTGATTAATAGTAAAGAGTTGACATACCAAAAGCCTTTGATGAGAGGTGAAGGAGAGTGTGTTACCGGCCAGATTTGAGATAGCTCGGAATGTTTCCTTTTTGAGCCTTGTTTTTTCCACCTGAGATACTCACCTTGGATTTTAGCAACTTTTTTAAATTCATGATCACATTCTGCTTCCATCTTCCACCCCAATCTTGGTGATGCGTGAGCCACGTACATAATTTACCAGGCTGAATTTCTCTATTGAGGACTGTTTGAATCTCTAACCATCAATTCATCATAATCTACCATAACCCATGATCCAATTAAAAGACTAACAACCTAAATGAAAAATAAAATGAAAAAGAAAAGATAAAAATGGATTTAAAAAGATAGAGATGAAAAAAATCTTCAATAGAGTGACATTTATGATTAAAATCAATCCAAAACATCGATAAGAGTTTGGATCTAAAATCAACTCTTTGAGAGAAGAAAACATCGATAAGTATTTATAGGGAGAAGGAAAAATATTTAGGTCAACTCTAAACATCTTGGTCATAAGCGCGACAGATATGATATGTGTCAACTCGACCATAACTCTTGGAATACAGTTTCAAATGACTCGAGACCATTCCGTTGGAAAGCTAACTCAATTTCCTATTTGGAAACTGAATTAAAGATTAAACTGGGCAAGGAAAGATTTTGTTCTGATGCGATCTTTCAGCCGTTTTGGATTCCGAGCTGTTTAGATAACCGCTACAAATTTCTCTTCACTTTGGTTTCCATCTCTTCTTGCTCCTCTCTTCATTTATAAGGCTCCAAGAATCTTCAAGCCTCCCATTCACCTAAAGAGACTCAATACATATGCAATATGCAAGAAAAACAACCTAAGACTCTAAGATGTGAGATAATGGGAACGTGAGACTCAAATGCATATATACAATTCTAAGTTATGAGAAATAAAACAAAATGTGATGTAAATGAATGTTAAAATCATGCAAAAACTATACATATCATCTAAAAAACTCATGAACCTCAGATGTCACTTGAGCACCAACCACCTTCCACAATAAGATTGAAAAAGAGTTAGCAGTCATACCATCAACTCTAGGTGTAAAATCCAAAAGGCTGCCCTATTCATTTTTTTTTTGGTAATGGGCCACCTTTTTTCTTACAGCGGTTTTTTTTCTCACTTTGCGAGTATATATAACTGTGTTTATCTTATCCTCTTTTATTTTTACTTGCAACCTAATATTACATGCAATGCCGAGTATTAAGGTCAATCCCATGACTCGATATAAGAATTTTGAATACAAAACGAAGAAAAACAAAAAATATGTGATTTTTTGGCCGCAAATATATGTGATTTTCTAAATAAAATATATAAAGAAATGTTATTGACCCACTTAAGACACAAATATCTTACAACTAAGATAAGGTTAAAGAAAGGAAAAATGTCAAAACAATATATGAATTTGCATTTTGTGGATATTTTGATCTCTAACTTACAAAATGTCATTTAAATGTTAAATTTTTGCGTTAATTTTTTAATTAAATAGGTAACTTGTGTTGACTGTATCATATGAGATATGACATTAAATCGATAGATAGAGCACATTTACGGGGTTAGAACTTCCGTTAACAGCTGTGTAACCAAAACGATTTTGTTTTCCTCTGATTAAAAAGCCTCAACTTTCAAATTGTGAACATTTAAATCCTCAACTTTTCAAAATGTCATTTAAGTGCCTAAAGTTTTATTGACTTCTTGATTTAAATGGTTAATTTATGTTGACTATGTCAATTGCTGCACGATATTAAGTCGAGAGATGAAGCACATTTACATGGTTAGAGTTTTAACATTATTTATCAGTTATTTGACTATTCAATGAGTATTAAGAAAATATTTAATCGGCTATTACCAACACTTAACATTTAAACCGATAACCGATAAAAATATTAAAACTATTAAATATTTTCTTAATAACCGATTCAATGGATGAGGATCGAAGGTTATTGCCAACGCTTAAAAACACAATTTTTTGAGGGATTTTAGAAATTTTTTAATTAAATAGATAACTTATGTTAACTGTGTCAAATGCGACACGACGTTAAATCGAGAGACAGCGCATGTTTACGGTTTAAAAAATCCGTTAGCAGCTTAGTTTAATCAAAAACAATGTTGTTACCTCTTACTAAAAAAACATCAACTTTTAGATCTGATTCATCAAATCGGTTTTTTTAAGCATTGGTGATAACCGATTCAATCCGCATCCATCAAATCGGTTATTAAGAAAATATGCAATAGCTTTAACATTTTTAATTGGTTATAGGTTTAAACGTTAAGTGTTGGTTATAACCGATTAGATCTTTTCTTAATATTCATTGGATAGTCAAATAACCAATAAATAATGTTAAAGATCTAACCCTGTAAATAAGTTCTGCCTCTCGATTTAGTTTCATATCTCAAATGGTATAGTCAATTTAAATTAACCATTTAATCATGAGATCAACAAAAACTTAGGTATTAATTGACAATTTGAAAGATGATTTAAACGTCAACAATTTAAAAGTTGAAGCTTTTTTAGTAAGAGGGAAACAACATTCTTTTGATTAAGCAAGCTGCTAAAGGAAATTTTAACTACGTAAATGTGTTTCGTCTCTCGATGTAACATCGTGTCTCATATGACACAGTCAATACAAGTTATCTATTTAATTAAAAAGGTAACGCAAAACTTTGGCATTTAAATAATATTTTTTAAATTGGAAATTAAAATATCCACAAATACAAGTTCATGTTTTTTTTTTTACATTTTTCCCAATATATAATATACTTCACTATTAATTATGTTCTTAAATTTGTAACTAAAATACTGCTACGTAACAAAGCAAGATTAATTTCAACAACAAAAAATAGAAAAGATTAAAATGTAAAATAAGGAGTTTTAAGCGACCGCTTTCGGTTTATCACACATGGCTGACTTATAGTTAAGCTTTAATGTCTTGATACACAATAACAATATATTGCCCTATGTACTATTCTTTAATATTCGATGAAAAGAATTAAGGGTTGTTAGGAGATCGAGTTAAACGGAAAGTTAATACAGTAAAGCCTCTATAAATTAATAATATTGAGACCATGATATTTTATTAATTTATAGTAATATTAATTTATTTATAAATTAATCAATACTAATTTATAGTGGAAAATAATATTTATAAATTTATAAAAAAAATTTGTCAAAAATTAAAAATAAATAAATTAAAAATTTTTGATCTAATAAAATTAATGTATTGGATATTATAAATTTTAATAGTTTTGGACTTGAAAGTTTAAAATTTAAAAGAAAATTAAATTATTTTGATAATAAATAACAAAGATTATAGATGAATTCACTTATATAAACAATTAACATAAATTTTAAATTTATGATTAGTAATCTTAATTGTTGTATTTAAACAGTGTATACAACTATTGAAATAAAAATTATGCATATTTATAATTTAAAAACTTATAGAAAAGTTTGTTTTATTTTATGAAACATTTATTTACATTATAATAATCAGATAATTTAAAATACAACATAATATTTTCTTATATAAGAAGTTATTTATGAGTTCTAACATAAATTCATAAAAACAAAATTATATTTTCTTTATATATATATATATATGTATATGAATATTTACATGATTATTAATTTATGTTATTAATGAGACCATATATTTACATAGAGATTCTAAAAAATTATTATCTTATTATCTTATCGAATTTTGTTTATTTTTACACCAGCCCGACTTGGGACCAGTAAATTTTATTAATTTATCGAGTATTAATTTATAGAGGTTCTACTGTATTTGTATATATTTCCTTATTGCTATAGATTTTCTATTATTATTATTATTATTATTATTATTATTATATATATATATATATATATAACTTAAGAGAAACTATTATATTTCTCAGGTTTTCTCCAAATTTTTCAAAAGTCATGCAGAATATTTTTTCACATAATGTCAAGCCCATCTTGTAGGAAACAGAGCTTCCTTCCATTGCTTGATCTCCTCACCACTTGGAACTTTTGCCAACTTCCAAAAGTTACGACCAAATTCTCCCTTCTGATGTCTCACATCATCTACCATCACCAAATTTGTTTTTTTTTTCCTGCAAATTTCTTCATCTTTGCCTGTGCGTTCAAGCACTATTTGGATTGTGCATATCTCCCAGAAAAGATTGCTAGTGCGTTTGGTAACTCCTCGATTTTTTTGAAGACATTTGTAAGGTCTTTTCCCTTTTGTTCATATTGGTCAATGAAACATTTTATTCCGTTTTGTTCAAAGGAGGCAACGAGGTGGCTGATG
This sequence comes from Cardamine occulta, assembly GCA_028015245.1. Taxonomy (NCBI): domain Eukaryota; kingdom Viridiplantae; phylum Streptophyta; class Magnoliopsida; order Brassicales; family Brassicaceae; genus Cardamine; species Cardamine occulta. Next base: position 5,314,631 of record CM051369.1, read on the forward strand.
AAGTCATGGCGAATTTCCTCTCCTCGGAAATTGATGAACACTTGTTGTTGCACCATCGGAGGCTGGATGATGCGATAAAAGGCCACCATGTTGTAAGAATGGTTTGTTTATAGAGATGGCAAGAAAAAAAACTTAAAACCCTAATTTTTTTGTTTTTGATAACATTGAAACCCTAATTGTTGTCCGTGGGAGGAAAGAAGTTTAGGTTGTTGGACTCGAAATTAAGTTTTTGTAATGGGATAACGATTAGAATGTGCAAGATTATTTGAGGCTAGGGAGTGGGAAAATGACTATTTAATTCCTCAACTTTTGTAATGTTGCTTCCCCAAGTTTCATGCTTACAAATTAATTCCCCAAGTGTTCGTTGACTATGCACAATTGGGATCGAAAAATATCAACGTTAACACTTAAACGTCTGACGTTAGTGAAAAAGAACTGAGGCTCAAATTTTTTTTTTTTCTTCCCCAAAATCTGCAATTCAAAAACTGATAACCCTAAGGTGGAATGGAGGTGTGATTCCGACGGACAGCAGAGAACTCGAGTCGAATTTAATCCTTCAGATTTCAATTTCTCCTCCTTCAGAAGCTTAACATTCGACGACAACCAGTTGAAGCATCATATCCACGATAAACTCTCTCTGTTCTTCGCTTGTCTCCACGATGTTGATGTAATATCATAGCTTAAGGTTTTAGTTTTAGCCGGAAGTTGCAGTCTTTTGTTGCAATTGCAGTCTTCGATTATCTCTGTTCTTGGCTTATTTTCGTATATATCTGTTCTTACTGATCTTATCTCTATTCCTTGCTTATCTTCCCTTACCTCGGCTCTTTGCTTATCTTCGCTTACACCAGTTCTGCGTTTATTGTTGCAATTGTTGTTCTTCGCTTATTTTTGTAGGAAGGATCTTTTCAAAGTTGATCATTACAAGTACGAGCTTCCCAAGCTATATCATTACAGGAACTATCTCAGGAAGCATCACAAGGAGGATGAAACTTATGTGTTTGTTAAATTCATCTTGTTGTGTCATGTAGCTTTGTTTTTGCTTTATTTTGTAACTCAAAACATGTTTTAGACTTGCAATTTATCTAATTTATGTTGCAGACTCAAAACATGAGTGAATTCTCATCTTTTAATTAAAGCTACGGGTTCTGAACCTAGAAAATATACAATAAGATTACAGAACCTACAACAATACCAAATTCATAGTTTTACAGTCATAATTTCAAAGTTACAAAAGAAGATATGATTCTTAAATACCAAAGCCTTTAGTGTCTCGGTAATCTCTGAAATCTCATTCACTAACACACATATTCTGCTTCCATTCTCTGTCACAGATGCAAAAAAATTCAGATTCCTTCTTCTTACTCTATGTTTGCCTCTCTCATCGTGGGAAATTGCTTTACAGTTTTCAGTTTTCAGTTTTCGAGAGGGATTTTGGAGAAGAAGATGGGAAGAACTGAGAAGAAATCGAGCCTCAGTTCTTTTGAGTTAACGTCAAAAGTTTAGTGTGTAACGTTGACATTTCTCCAGGGCCGGTCCAACAATATCGATGGCCCTAAGCGAGATTAAAAAAATCAACATTTTCAATGTCAAATGAATCAAACATAAGTTCTACTCTAAAGTAATGATAAAAAGACATATACAAAACATTAAATCAAGATATAAAATCATAAAAGAAAAAAAATACATAAGTGTACATCAAAGAGTAAAACAAAACCTAAAACTAAATACTAACTAGTAAATTATTGAATATGATCCTTTTTGTATAACCCAAAAAACATTATTGCAACAAAATATGATATTTTTTTGCATACCCCAAAAAATATGATTTTTGCATTGCCCATAAAATATGATTTTTTTTGTTTGAAGTACAATGACCCATATTTAAATAAAAATCCAAAAAATCAAAACTTAATAAAAGGGCTAAATTTCTAAAGTTCAAACAATTATTAGGTGTTGAATTATAAGTCTTAGCTTATATGGCTTATGCCTCTGGACCAGACCTACCTTTCTCGATCCCGATTTTGCTTAGTCAACGAAAACTTGGGGAATTAATTTGTAAGCATGAAAATTGGGGAATTAATTTGTGACATTGCATGACATTGCAAAAGTTGAGGAATTAAATGGTCATTTTCTCGTAGGGAGTCTACTATTTATTTAGTTCCCATGTTCAGGTGTTGTTCTCGGATAGATTTTCTTTTATATTATTTAAATCACTAACAATATAATAAATGTATGTTTATTTTAACTAGAAAATCCACGTTCGTATGGAACCCGCGAACAGTGTAACGCACTATTACATGTACGCTTCCAGTTTAGTATTCTAATAGCGATGTTAATACAATAATGGCTTTTGGGAAGATCCAAAAGGAACAAATAATATGAATAAGACCTAAAGGAATGTCGGTTATTTTATTTTTTATTATAAATTTATAACTAACGAGGCAAACTCCGTTTTCTTTATAATAAAAGCTTCTTCAGACTAAAACTCTAATGTTGAAAATCCTACATGGCAAATTAGTTCAAAATTCAAAGTCCATAGCCAAGTCTTTAGTTTTGATCACTAGGAAATAAAGTCAAGTGTTTAGCTTTTGGTATTTTGGTCGGTTTGATAGCGTCTTTTTTTTTTTAAATGAAATGTTAAATTTAATAATAATCAATAAAAAGGATTGTTTATATAAAAAATTAGTAAAAAGAGAAGAGAAATAAACAAAATCAAATCGTACTTAAAAAATCTCTAGTGCGGAATATTCAACGTTGGAGAAGCTCCTAAAACTTAGGCGAATCTTTGACATCAAAGTGTAACAACCCTGTTCCAAATTGATTTCTCGATGATTCGAACAAACTAGTCTTATGCCGTCGCTCATTCTCTTCTTGCCAAAAATAATAAATCGTTGTTTGAATAATCAAACGGATCAAGATAAAAGTTCGGTTATCATACCGATGAGAGGAGATCCAGTGCAGCATATCACAACAATCTGATCTGCGTCTTTTGATAACGTCTCTCTTTCACGATCATGTAGTATGCTCCCTATTTACCAAGTCTCATAACGAAGGGACAAAAAAATGACATTATTAGTGGTAGACAACTTAGAAAAAAAATTAAGCCAAACCTAAATCGCACGCAGATGATTTTTTGACTTTCAAAGATGTTCTGATCGAATATTCCACATTGATGTTTTCTTCTCCAGCGGATATTCTAATTTCTTACAAATCGAGTAATAACGTTTTTGCTCATTTTTTTTCATATCACGATCTAGTAGGAAATTGATAAAGAAAGTTCTGTATTAATAATTAAGTGAAGCAATATTGTAATAGATTCGCTTCTTTCCTCCGGTCGCGACGTTCACTTCACTATATATACGAAATATTATCATTCAAACTTTCATTTATAAAAGATTAAATACATTGAGAATAAATCAAACAATAAGATCCAATGTTTTAGTTAACATCCAAATATTAGAAACTTTTTCATCACGGTTTCTTTCTTGTTCTACACGTTTTAGGAGTTAGAGTTTATTATTTAATTATTGTAAGTAATATAAAAAACATGGCGGAAACTACCAAATGATGAGCATTTAACCGTACACTGCAACCACTACCGCCGTTGGATACTTAGTAAATCACTCTTATATTAAAACCCTTGAAAGTTTTTTCTTTTCGTAAAAGAATTTCTGAATTTAAGACACAATGTCCAAGCCCAGTGTTTCATCGTGAAAACCAATTAACCAAGTAACTAAACAAAACTAATTAAACCAACTGGAGTAGTAATAGAACCAATTTGAACCAACTAGTAAACCAGATGGAGTAGTAACTTTCGTACCAACCGCCGCATCAAACCAACTCAAGCTTTGAAAATTGAAGGTATCGGAATAGTAGAGAGAAGATTTATCGAAATCATTGAAGAAGAGGAGAAGTGGACCATAAACTGCATCATTTCTGAGGCAATCTTTTTGTCATTTATTACGGAGGCTAGATTCTCTGTTGCGCAGTGACAGTTCAATTTATAAGAAAATGGATTCTTTTCTTATATTTTTGCATGATATATTCTTACATGCAATCCACATTAAATATACCACCACAACATCCTAAAAGCAAAATCAGCCAAAACTTAAAAATGTCTCAGTCCCCTTCCATGAGCTCTCTATGAAACAACCAGCGTAACGAGAGTTAATGTAAGGGTGTGGAGACTCCTTTTTCAAAAGTGGTTCTATAGTCTAGGGTGATTCTTATGCTATGACTTCAATTTCAGCTAGCTTGATAACCTCTTGTGGATCTCTACCACAATTTCTGAAAATCTTATCATTACGGATTTTCTAGATTTACCAAATAATCCAAGAGAAAATTTTATCCTTGCATGACTATGGTATTCGCCAAACTAGGTAGTCTAAATTAGAGAAAACCGAAGCAAAGAGAAACATTGTAAAAGAAACACTTTGTACCATTTCAATGTCCATTTCAATTCTTCAGTTACCATTTCATCAATTTCTTTTATCTCTTATTGTCATGTAACAAACCAATGTCATAAAGCAATATGATTTCAAGAAGGGTTGGATACTTTTACTAATAATTGTAATAGTAAACATACTTATTATTTAATAAGCGGGTTTTCTATTATAAATTTAAATTTATGTCGAATTTACATGTATCTAATATATCTACCTAATTTTTCTTCTATATAGGTAAATTTTGCTATAGAAAGAATGTTTCTAATTAGTGTTTGTTGTGACATGATGAATTTGAAAAGAAAAAGACTTCAATTGTTTCAACGGAGGATTCGATTATAAATTTCATATCAATTTTGTTCTATGTGAATATAATGTTGAGCATAATCAGTGCGTTCTTTACTTGCAATGATCATTTTCCAAGATCAATTATATCTAGGTCATAGTTGGTTTGACCGAGAAAGCTTCATCTTTTGATTATAAACCTAAGTTGAAAATATAAAAATTGAATGCAACTATCTCATTGGCAAATATTAACTGACTTATCATTCATAAGAGGAAGTAAATCGAGATTGATACAAACCTTTGTACTTTGAAGTCATATTTGTTGTGCTATCTTTTCAATCTAACATTTGAATTGAATGTGTTAATATCTCTTGCTATGAAGCTTTTTTGTTGAACTTCTGTCTTAGTCTCTCTCAGTCTCTCTCAGTCTCTAAATTTAAAGATAATTGTTGCCATGAGTACCAATTTGCAGACAACCCAAAAATATCTAAATTGTTTTATGCTAGGTTTAATTAGAAATTTAGAATGTGTGAAGCTTAATCCAGATGACCGGAAATGGAGGAAAAGTCATCGTCCAAGTGGAGAAATAGGATCACGGGAAGAGATGGAGAAACAGAGGATGTAACACTCGTGTTCTGGGAATAGAGTCCCGAGGGTTATGTTGTCGGAATTAAAGAGTGAAATGATTTAATTCCAATTTTTAGGTTAGGAGGTTGGTTATTGAGTTACTATTAAACCAAAAGGGAAAAATTAATTATTTCTGTTTTAATTTAAATGAACCGGCTAACCCTAATCCTATTTAAAGATGAATTAGAAGAAATCCTAGTTGATTTTCTGAGAATTTTCGTGGCCTCCTATAGAGGAGAGAAGAGGCTGAGCTTTTGGTTGTGGCTGAAAAAGAAGCTTGCACATGAAGGAGATGTAGACAGATCTGACATGTTGTAGTAGAACAGAGGTTCGACCTAGCAGATCGTTTCCAAAGGTAACGGAAATTTATGGAGTTGTAGTTAAACCTTAGATCTAGATGTAACAATTTGCGGAGTTGAATTTCAGTTATTATTCTAAAAGTTATTCACGTTTTTGTGAAGTTCTCTGTTTCAAACGCGATTTGGATCAAGTTGGATTCAAAGAGAGATCGTGAGTTCTTCTATGGACGGATCATCACGAAATTTTGAGGATAACTTCAGGACATCTAGATGTTGAGTTTCAACGGTGCAGATTGGTTTTGGACGGTTAGATCTGGATTTGTGACTCTATATTTGAGGCTGCTTGTTGTTATTTTTCCAAATGGTTGTTTTGGTTAGTTGAGTTGATTTATTCCATGTTGTTAGGTTGTGGTTTAGATTGCTAGCTGTTAGTTGATGTCGGGAGAGTGCATAGGAGTTGCACATAGTTTTTGGAAGTTTTGTTTTTGGCTAAGGTGAGTGCAGTACCGTGGTCGGACTAGACTTACGGGAATTTCTCGGTCTAATTTTGTGTGTTAGGATTTATTCCGTGTTGCGTGTTGTTTGTTGAATTTAATTAAATTGGTGAATTTAAATTAAATTGCTGAATTTAAATTATATTGCTGAATTTAATTGTTGTCTGTTGAATTTAATTAAATTTTTGAATTTAATTGTTGTTTGTTGAATTTAATTAAATTGGTGAATTTAATTAAATTTCTAAATTTAATCTTGGGTTGTTAAATTTAATTAAATGATTGAATTTAATTAAATTGCTGAAATGAATTAAATTACTGAATTTAATTATTATTGCTGAATTTAATTAATTGTTAAAATTAATTAAGTTGTTGAATTTAACTAAATAACTAGAATTAGTGGCTATTGGTTGAAATTAATTAATTGTCGATTTTAATTAATTGCCAGGTTGTTGCTTGTTGTTGGTAGAATCTTGAGCATATTA
>CM051369.1:6596459-6696459 GCA_028015245.1 Cardamine occulta
TCTTTATTTGATTTTATTTATAATTTGATTTAAATTTTCATATAATACATATAACTAATAAAATCTATAATTTTGTTTACATATGTTGCAATTCATTTTTTTTAAAACAGACATATTTTACTCAATCGATGAAAAACATGTGTTCAATGTCCCACAACAACAAATTATTTTGAGCAATAACTACAAGTCATATTATAAAAAATAAAAAAAAATGATTCCAAGTCTGAATGTGCAAAAGTTTAAATGAGAATAGTTTCCAAAAAAGGAAGCAAGAATCAAGGCTGTTTCCAAACAGTACCTACAAGTAAATTTAAATGAAAAATAGTTTTATCATTACATCCACACAAGATTTTTCATTAAATTTAAACATTTGATATTTTAACGAAAATTAAAACTCATTTTCTCTCTCTTATTAGTTATGAACAAAAATTAAAATTATTTTTTTCAAAAATTGTTAACCAATTGCAAAATAAAGAGTTGAGATCTATAGCATAATAATTTATTTTTGTTATTATAAATGGAAGATATGGTTAAGATTTAAAATTATGATTCTCGTATCATCTTTGTTTGATTTTATTTTTTATTTGATTTAAATTTTTATATAATACATATAACTAATAAAATCCAGATTATTTTTGTATAAGGCGCGATTCAATTTTTTTAAAACAGACATATATTACTCAATCGATAAAAAAATATGTGTTCAATGTCCCACATCGACTAAAACATTTTGAACAATGATTACAAGTCATATTATAAAAAATAAAAAAATGATTCCAAATCCGAATGAGCAGAAATTTAAATGAAAAAAGTTTCAAAAACAAAGCACTTTAAGAGGGTGTTTCCAAACAGTACCTACAATTAAATTTAAATGAGAATTGTTTTATCATTATATCAAAACAAGATTTTTTATTAAATTAAAACATTTAATATTTTAAATCTACTATTTATCTACTTACACTTATAAAAAAAGAATCACTATAAGAGGGTGTTTCCAAAAAGTACCTACAAATAAATTTAAATGAGAATAGTTATATCATTACATTCACACAAGATTTTTCATTAAATTAAAATATTTGATATTTTAACGAATATTAAAACTCATTTTCTATCTCATATTAGTTATGAACAAAAATTAAAATTACTTTTTCAAAAATTGTTATAAAGAGTTGAGATCTATAGCATATTAATTTAATTATAAATGGAAGATATGGTTAAGTTTTGAAATTATGATTCTCCTAATCATCTTTGTTTGATTTTATTTATAATTTGATTTAAATTTTCATATAATACATATAACTAAAAAAATCTAGATTTTTTTATAAGGAAGGATTCAATTTATTAAAAACAGACATATATTATTCAATCTATGAAAAAATGTGTGTTTAATGTCCCACATCGACTAAATATTTTGAGAAATGATTACGAGTCAAATTATAAAAAATAAAAAAATGATTCCAAATCCGAATGAGCAGAAATTTAAATGAAAAAAGTTTCAAAAAGCACTTTAAGAGGGTGTTTCCAAACAGTACATACAAGTAAATTTAAATGAAAATTGTTTTATCATTACATCCAAACAAGATTTTTCTTTAAATTGAAACATTTGATATTTCAAATCTACTATTTATCTACTTACACTTATAAAAAAGAATCACTATAAGAGGGTCTTTCCAAACAGTATCTACAAAGAAATTTAAATGAGAATAGTTATATCATAACATCCACACAAGATTTTTCATTAAATTAAAATATTTGATATTTAACAAAAATTAAAACTCATTTTCTATCTCTTATTAGTTATGAACAAAAATTAAAATTACTTTTTCAAAAATTGTTAACCAATTGCAAAATAAAGAGTTGATATCTATAGCATATTAATTTATTTATTTTATTATAAATGGAAGATATGGTTAAGTTTTAAAATTATGATTCTCCTAATCATCTTTGCTTGATTTTATTTATAATTTGATTTAAATTTTCATATAATACATATAACTAATAAAATCTAGATTTTTATATATAAGGTGCAATTCAATTTTTTTAAAACAGACATATATTATTCAATCAATGAATAAATGTGTGTTCAATGTCCACATCGACTAAACATTTTGAGCAATGATTACGAGTCATATTATAAAAAATAAAAAAATGACTCCAAATCCGAATGAGCAGGAATTTAAATGAAAAATGTTTCAAAAAAAAGCACTTTAAGAGGGTGTTTCCAAACAGTACCTACAAGTTAATTTAAATGAAAATTTTTTTATCATTACATCCAAATAAGATTTTTCATTAAATTAAAACATTTAATATTTCAAATCTACTATTTATCAACTTACACTTATAAAAAAGAATCATTATAAGAGGGTGTTTCCAAACAGTACCTAAAAATAAATTTAAATGAGAATAGTTATATCATTACATACACACAAGATTTTTCATTAAATTAAAATATTTGATATTTAACAAAAATTAAAACTCATTTTCTATCTCTTATTAGTTATGAACGAAAATAAAATTACTTTTTCAAAAATTGTTAACCAATTGCAAAATAAAGAGTTGAGATCTATAGCATATTAATTTATTTATTTAATTATAAATGGAAGATATGGTTAAGTTTTAAAATTATGATTCTCCTAATCATCTTTGCTTGATTTTATTGATATTTTGATTTAAACTTTCATATAATACATATAATTAATAAAATCTAGATTTTTTATATAAGGTGCGATTCAATTTTTTTAAAACAGGCATATATTATTCAATCAATGAATAAATGTGTGTTCAATGTCCCATATCGACTAAACATTTTGAGCAATGATTACGAGTCATATTATAAAAAATAAAAAAAATGATTCCAAATCCGAATGAGCAGGAATTTAAATGAAAAATGTTTTAAAAAAAGCACTTTAAGAGGGTGTTTCCAAACAATACCTACAAGTTAGTATAAATGACAATTGTTTTATCATTGCATCCTAACAAGATTTTTCATTAAATTAAAACATTTAATATTTTAAATCTACTATTTATCTACTCACACTTATAAAAAAGAATCACGATAAGAGGGTGTTTCCGAACAGTACCTAAAAATAAATTTAAATGAGAGTAGTTATATCATTACATCCACACAAGATTTTTCATTAAATTAAAACATTTGATATTTTAACAAAAATTAAAACTCATTTTCCATCTCTTATTAGTTATGAACGAAAATTAAAATTACTTTTTCAAAAATTGTTAACCAATTGCAAAATAAAGAGTTGAGATCTATAGCATATTAATTTATTTATTTTATTATAAATGGAAGATATGGTTAAGTTTTAAAATTATGATTCTCCTAATCATCTTTGCTTGATTTTATTAATAAAAAATGATTTCAAATCGGAATGAGCAGGAATTTAAATGAAATATATTTAAAAAAAAAGCACTTTAAGAGGGTGTTTCCAAACAGTACCTACAAGTTAATTTAAATGACAATTGTTTTATCATTACATCCAAACAAGATTTTTCATTAAATTAAAATATTTAATATTTTAAATCTACTATTTATCTACTTACACTTATGAAAAAGAATCATTATAAGAGGGTATTTCCAAACAGTACCTACAAAGAAATTTAAATGAGATTAGTTATATCATTCCATCCACACAAGCTTTTTCATTAAATTAAAACATTTGATATTTTAAGAAAACTTAAAACTCATTTTCTATCTCTTATTAGTTATGAACAAAAATTAAAATTACTTTTTTAAAAAATTGTTAACCAATTTCAAAATAAAGAGTTGAGATCTATAGCATATTAATTTATTTATTTTATTATAAATGGAAGATATGGTTAAGTTTTAAAATTATGATTCTTCTAATCATCTTTGTTTGATTTTATTTATAATTTGATTTAAATTTTCATATAATACATATAACTAATAAAATCTAGAATTATTATACATATGTTGCGATTCAATTTTTTTTTAAATGGACATATATTACTCAATCGATGAAAAAAGTGTGTTCAATGTCCCACATCAACAAAAGAGTTTGAGCAATAATTACGAGTCATATTATAAAAAATAGAAAAATGATTCCAAATCTGAATGAGCAGGAGTTTAAATGAGAATAGTTTCCAAAAAAAGGAAGCAAAAATTACTTTAAGAGGGTATTTTCAAATAGTACCTACAAGTAAATTTAAATGAGAATAGTTTTATTATTACATCCACATAAGATTTTTCACTAAATTAAAATATTTGATATTTTAACGAAAATTAAAACTCATTTTGTCTCTCTTATTAGTTATGAACGAAAATTAAAACTACTTTTTCAAAAATTGTTAACTAATCCCAAAATAAAGAGTTGAGATGTAACATCCGTAATTTTGATATTTGGGTTTTTAGTTGGAGAAATTAGAAGTTTGGGGCTAAATTGATTAAATAAATTGTGGTCGGTGGGTTTAATTGATAACTTTAAAAGTTACGGGGCTGATTTGTAAAGTTAGAAAAGTTGGAGGACTGATCGCTGTATTTGTCAAATTTTGATGAAACCCTATTTCTTCTCCTATAAGTCACGTCGCAGCAGCCTTTCCCTTGATTTTTATCACCTCCATCTAGCAGAAGAAGAGAGAAGAGAGGTTGCTGAGTTTTGCGTGAGGGAGGAGAGAAGAGCCAAGTTATTTGGTGTTGATCGTTTGGTTTGGTCGGTTCGGTAGTTGCCGTGGGCGAAAAGCTCAACTCTCCATCTCTCATCTCTCACGGTAAGGGTCCTTTCTTTGGTTAGTTGTTCGTAATTCTCGGATCCTTTGTTGTTAAGCCGCGAGGGTGGCATAATAGTGGATAGCGTTGATGGTCGAGATCGTGAACGGTGGTATGGTGGAGTCACGGCGTTGTGGAGATCGTCGTGAGCGGTAATGTAGCGTGGTGTCAATGGCACCTGTAAGGCTTAAGATCGTCATTGAGTTTCGGTGAGGATGTGACGGAGAGTGGCAATTATGGTGGGAATAGTTGATCGATGGATGCCGGTGGTTGTTTGGTGATGTTGTGTTGAAGTTGCAAACCTTCCACGAAGAAGAAGAAGATGACTTATTAAGTCATTAAGTCATGTTACGTTCTTATGTTAAATTAATAATTAAATATTAATTAATAATATTTTATTATTATTAGGTTGCGGGTTCGGAATTTGAGGGTGTAGACAGCGCGGAAAAAGTTTTCGGAAGTCGCAGAAATATTGTGTCGGAAAGTGCTATTAGTGGCTACGGTGAGTGCAGTACCATGGTCGGATGATTTACGGAATTATTTCCCGAGATAATTCAGTGTTAGGATTTATTTCTGTGTTATGTAAATTTTTGTGGTATTTTTATTGCTGAGATAAATTCCGGAAAAATTGTTAGTAATTACCGTTATTTATGAGATTATTTTATATAATTTTTCCATGAATTGTTGTTGAATTAATTGTTGAGAATTAATAGTTTTAGTCAATTTTTGGTTGTTTTAAATTGCCGTTGATTGATTTAATTCATTAGTATGCGGTGAATTAATTTTATTAAACCATTGTTGTATTGTTTGTCGAGTCCGGACATTTGATTATGCCGGAGGGGTATTTTCGTAATTTTGTCATAATTGACCTAGTACGGGTTGATCGTCTCCTCAGTATTTATTAAAATACTGACTACGTCTATTCGTAATGGCACAGGTAAGGGAAAGGATAAAGCTAGCTGAAGCTCGTGGAACTGCGGTGACGGATCAGGATGACATACCGGGAGGGTTTTTATTTATTTTAGTATATTGAATATTTTTATTTTATTTCAGATTGGTGTTTATTGCTGAATTGCTTCCGCTAGGTTGTTAGAAACCTTTTTAATTATTATGTTGGATTAAATGAATTAATTGGTTAAGTTGTTAAAAATTTTAAAATGCCAGTTTTGTGTGGTTTACGTGTTATTGAACCGGTCCCACTTTATTAGTTTTTGGGACAGGTCGTTTCAATTTGGTATCAGAGCCAGGTTGATTCTAGGACTGCTAGATTTCTTGCTGCGTTGCTATGTTGTTATTGTTAGGGTGTTTGGGTATGTCATCCTCCGGCCGATAACAGTTCCATGGTAAGACTTCTTTCTTATTTTGGTTATTATGTATAGTCATATTTTAATAACCGTGTGGTTTTGCCAGATGGTGAATTCTGGTAGAGTTCGGGGTCATACCGGTAGAGCGGGCCGTGGTGGTAGAGCGGACCGTGGCGGCAGAGGTGGTAGAGCTGGTAGAGCAGCTGTGGAAGTGACGCAGCGTGTCACGGTGGAGCATGGGGCGTATGAGTACTCCGAGGGAGAGGATCAGTCTGGGCCAGCGGCCGAGCATGGTGCGATGCCTACACCAGATGGTGCTCAGGCGGGTGCAGACCCGAACCAGATGGGGGTGGTACTGGGCATGTTGGCCCAGCTTTTGGAGAGGTTACCTCGTGTGGTACCGGCTCCAGCTCTAGTGGCACCACAGGGGGATGCTACAATGGCAGGTGAAAATGCTCCGGGAGTGCCGGAAGTGGTTGCTGAGGCCGAACCAGTGGTTTCGTCGTACCTAAGGGTGATGGAACACATGCAGAGGTTGGACACCAAGTTTTTCAGTGGTGGTGCTAGACCGATCAAGTCTGATGAGTGGAGGTTCAGGTTGGAGAGGAACTTCCAGTCGATCAGGTGCCCTGAGGAGTATAGGGTGGACTTGGCGGTGCATTATCTGGAGGGAGATGCACATGAGTGGTGGCAGGGTGTCGTTGCGAGGAGGGCGGGAGTAGTGTTACCTTGAGACGAGTTCAGGAGGGAGTTCGATCTCAAGTACATTCCGCGGGAGGCTCGGAAAAAGTTGCAGGGGGAGTTTCTGTACTTGTTGCAGGGGAGTCATTCGGTTCAGGAGTACGAGGCCGAGTTTAACCGGCTGAAGCAGTTTGCTGGTCGGGGTGTAGATACCAAGCATGAGATGATTTGTGCCTTCCTGCGAGGTATGCGTATCGATCTTAAGAACCGTTGCATGGTCTGCAAGTTCGAGTCGGTGTCGGAATTAGTGGAGTGTGCAGCGGAGCTTGAGGAGGGTTTAAGTCAGGAGGCTAGTTTGATGGCTGCAGTGCCAGAGGCTCCACGGCATCCTCAGAGTCAAAGGGTGGCAAGTCTGGGCAGCAGCAGGGGCAGAAGAGGAAGTGGGATGACACTTCCAAGGCTGTGGGTGCAGGGTATCGGTGTTTCCGGTGTGGCAGTTCAGATCATCGTATCGCCAACTGTACCAAGGTTGATGAGCGGGTTTGCTTCCACTGCAAGAAACCCGTCCACGTGAAGAACAGTTGCCCAAAGCTGGGGTAGCACGCACCGAGGATTGAGGCACCGCCACAAAAGCGGGCTGCAGTAGCACCTCGGGTGTATACATTGGGTTCGGAGGCCGGTGGAGCGAGCAGCAGTAGACTGATCAATGGTTAGTGCCTAACCTTTTCTGTTGTTCTTTAAGTGTTAAGATTTATTTTTGCTGGTTATTGTGTTTGGTAGTCTTAGCTTATTGTTTCTGTAGGGACCTTAAGCGTAGCGGGAGTTTAGTCTCATGTATTGTTTGACTCCGGAGCATCTCATAGTTTTGTTACACCGAGCTGGGTGTCTGAGAAAAGGATCCAAGAGCTGTATGGTGACCATTCGGGAGTAGTGAGAGTTGCTGGAGGTCGGTTATTGGAGACTCGAGATTGTGTTGAGGGCATCCACATTCTCATCGCGGGAGAAATGATGCCAGCTGATTTGATAATCTGTCCGGTGGAGCTTTATGATGTCATTTTGGGCATGGACTGGCTGAGGAAGTTCAAGGCTCACCTCGATTGTCATAGAGGCCGAGTCGTTTTCGAGCGAGCAGGTAGGAGGTTGGTTTACTAGGAGGTGTGACCGGTTTCTGGAAGCATAGTGGTTTCAGCTATTCAGGCTGAGCGGTTGATTGAGCAGGGTTGTGAGGCATATTTGGCGACCATATCGATGTCCGGTGTGGTTGGAGAGTCGGCGTTACAGGACATTGAGGTAGTTTGTGAGTTTGAGGATGTGTTCCAGCCGTTGAGAGGGTTACCGCCATCGAGGTCTGATCCTTTCACGATCGAGTTGGAGCCAGGGACCTCACCGTTGTCTAAGGCTCCGTACAGGATGGCTCCAGGTGAGATGGCTGAGCTGAACAAGCAGCTGGAGGATCTGTTGGAGAAAAGTTTTATCCGACCGAGTACTTCACCGTGGGGAGCACATGTATTATTTATGAAGAAGAAGGATGGGAGTTTCCGGTTGTGTATCAACTACCGGGGGTTTAACCGCGTCACTGTGAAGAATAAGTATCTGCTGCCAAGGATTGGAGAGTTGTTGGATCAGATGGGTGGAGCTACGTGGTTCTCCAAGATTGATTTGGTGTCTGGATACCACCAGATCCCTATAGCTGAGGTGGATGTTCGGAAGACAACTTTCAGGACGAGATACGGGCACTACAAGTTTGTGGTAATGCCGTTTGGGTTGACTAATGCGCCATCTGCGTTTATGAGGTTGATGAACGGGGTCCTCCAGGAGTATCTGGATGAGTTTGTCATTATTTTTATTGATGACATCTTGGTATATTCCAAGAGTCCTGAGGAGCACGCGAGCCACCTGAGAAAAGTTTTGGAGAAGCTACGGGAGCAGCTGTTTGCTAAGTTGAGCAAGTGTAGTTTCTGGCAGTGGGAGATGGGTTTTCTAGGTCATGTTGTCTCTCAGAGCGGAGTGGCTGTGGATCCGGAGAAGATTCGAGGTATAGAGGAGTGGCCGAGACCGAGGAATGCAACAGAGATTCGGAGCTTCCTTGAACTGGCTAGTTATTACCGGAGGTTTGTCAAAGGTTTAGCCAGCATGGCTCAACCTATGACTAAACTTGCCGGGAAAGAAGTTCCTTTTGTGTGGTCACCGCAGTGTGAGGTGAGCTTTTTGAAGCTCAAGGAGATATTGGTTAGCACGCCAGTGTTAGCTTTGCCAGAGCCAGATGAGCCGTATGTTGTTTACACGGACACGTCTAGGCTAGGACTTGGATGTGTGCTTATGCAGCAGGGGAGGGTGATTGCTTATGCTTCCCGACAGTTGAGAAAACATGAGGGTAATTATCCTACTCATGATTTGGAGATGGTTGCGGTAGTGTTTGCGCTAAAGATCTGGAGATCGTATCTGTATGGCAAGAAAGTTCAGGTGTTCACACACCACAAAAGTCTGAAGTACATCTTTACTCAGCCCGAGCTGAACCTGAGGCAGATGCACTGGATGGAGTTGGTTACGGATTATGATCTGGAGATAGCTTAATATCTGGGTAAAGCTAATCTCATGGCTGATGCCTTGAGCCGGAGGCGAGTGATCTCGGATACAGAGAGAGATGCAGAGACTTTAGTGGGTATGGTGAGTGCCTTGCGGTTGTGTGCTGTATCTGAGGAGCCTGAGTCACTGGATTTAGAAGCAGCTAATTAGGCCGATATTTTGAGCAGAGTGCGGGTAGCATAGGAGTTAGATGCCGAGTTGATTGCAGCTTCTAGAGCAGAGAAGTCAGAGTATGAGGTTTCCAGCAATGGGACAATATTACTACATGGTAGGGTGTGTGTGCCAAAGGATGACTTGCTTAGACAGAAAATTTTTAGAGAAACGCACCAGAGTCGGTTCTCGATTCATCCAGGAGGTACCAAGATGTACCGTGATCTCAAACGGTATTATTAGTGGGTAGGGATGAAGAAGGATGTTGCTAGCTGGGTTGCCAGGTGTGATACCTGCCAGTTGGTGAAGGCTGAGTATCAGGTTTCGAACTGTTTGCTGAGGAGTTTACCCATTCCGGAGTGGAAGTGGGACATGATCACCATAGATTTCGTGGTTGGTCTGCCGGTTTGGCGAACGAAGGATGCTATCTGGGTCATCGTTGATAGGTTGACCAAGTTGGCACATTTTTTGGCCATTAAAAAGACCGATGAATCTGAGGCCTTGGCTAGGAGATATGTCAGTGAGATTGTGAAGCTGCATGGAGTACCTGTGAGTATAGTGGCAGATCGGGATCCGAAGTTCTCATCGCTGTTTTGGAGGGCTTTTCAGAGAGAGATGGGGACTAAGGTACACATGAGTACAGCTTATCATCCGCAGACGGATGGGCAGTCAGAGCGCACTATCTAGACGTTGGAGGATTTGTTGCGGATGTGTGTGCTCAATTAGGGCGGACATTTGGTCGACCACTGAAGTTTGGCGGAGTTTGCGTACAACAATAGTTACCAGGCTAGTATTGGTATGACACCATTTGAGGCTTTTTATGGTAGACCATGCAAGACACCGCTGTGCTGGACCCAAGTGGGGGAGAGGAGTTTGCTGGGGGCCGATTTTGTGCAGGAGACTACAGAAAAGATCCATGTTGTTAAGCTGAACATGAAAGAGGCACAAGATAGGCAGAAGAGCTACGCTGACAAGCGTAGAAAGGAGTTAGAGTTTGATGTTAGAGATATGGTGTATCTCAAGATGACCATACTGCGAGGTCCGAACAGGTATATTTTCGAGACTAAGTTGAGTCCTTGGTATATGGGTCCTGTTAGAGTGTTGGAGCGTATCGGACCGGTCGCTTATAGGCTTGAGTTGCCAGAGGTGATGCGGGCATTTCATAAGGTGTTTCATGTTTCAAAGCTGAAGAAGTGCCTGCATAGGGATGATCAGGTGATGGCTGAGATTCCATCTGATCTTCTGCCAAGTATGGTTGTAGAGGCGAGGCCTCTGGAGGTACTTGACCGTAGAGTTAGGCTGGTTGGGAGGAAGCAAGTTCCAGAGATGAAGATCGTGTGGGACTGCAATGGAGCAGTGGAGGAGACTTGTGAACCAGAAGTGAAGATGAAGCGGAAGTTTTCCAAGTAGTTCGAAAAGCTAGAGATTTAGCTGGAGTTCTAGTGCTATTTTGTTGAGTTGTTGTTTTTTTTTAAGCTGTTGTACTCGTTCAGTTTTGCTGAAACTTATAACGATGTACGGTTTTACCTTTTATTGAATAATAAAGGTTTAATATATTGTGTTGTTAATTTGTTCATACTTAGTTCGGCAGTGAGGATCATGCCGTATTGATCCTAGTACTTGGTTTGGCTGATTAGGACTCGTCCTAATGCTGTTTGATGGGGTTCTGTGTGGTGTTTACCGGTCAGGTTTCTGTGTGATTCCTGATGCTGTCTCGGTAAGCCACTAGAGATCTTAGGATCTTACTGGACTTGCTGATCGGGTCACGCTGGACTCCGAGATGCTTGTCATGGTTACTATGCTGAGCTGTTCCAGGGATCCGGTAGGCTTAGTTTATTCAAACCAAGTGGGGTCTTGTGGTATAGGATTCCGGGAGTATTTGAACTAAGTATAAACAATGTAGTTTTGAAATACTAGTCGAAAGGCTATGCCGAAAATGTTATGGTCGAGTGACTATGCTGTCTAGATTTACGGTTATGTTATGTTATGGATGTCCGCTGAAATGTTAGATTCGGGGACGAATCTATGTTAGTGGGAGAGAATTGTAACATCCGTAATTTTGATATTTGGGTTTTTAGTTGGAGAAATTAGAAGTTTGGGGCTAAATTGATTAAATAAATTGTGGTCGGTGGGTTTAATTGATAACTTTAAAAGTTGTGGGGCCGATTTGTAAAGTTAGAAAAGTTGGAGGACTGATCGCTGTATTTGTCAAATTTTGATGAAACCCTATTTCTTCTCCTATAAGTCACGTCGCAGCAGCCTTTCCCTTGATTTTTATCGCCTCCATCTAGCAGAAGAAGAGAGAAGAGAGGTTGCTGAGTTTTGCGTGAGGGAGGAGAGAAGAGCCAAGTGATTTGGTGTTGATCGTTTGGTTTGGTCGGTTCGGTAGTTGCCGTGGGCGAAAAGCTCAAGTCTCCATGTCTCATCTCTCACGGTAAGGGTCCTCTCTTTGGTTAGTTGTTCGTAATTGTCGGATCCTTTGTTGTTAAGCCGCGAGGGTGGCGTAATAGTGGATAGCATTGATGGTCGAGATCGTGAACGGCGGTATGGTGGAGTAACGGCGTTGTGGAGATCGTCGTGAGCGGTAATGTGGCGTGGTGTCAATGGCACCTGTAAGGGTTGAGATCGTCATTGAGTTTCGGTGAGGATGTGACGGAGAGTGGCAGTTATGGTGGGAATAGTTGATCGATGGATGCCGGTGGTTGTTCGGTGATGTTGTGTTGAAGTTGCAGACCTTCCACGAAGAAGAAGGAGATGACTTATTAAGTCATTAAGTCATGTTACGTTATTATGTTAAATTAATAATTAAATATTAATTAATAATATTTTATTATTATTAGGTTGTGGATTCGGAATTTGAGGGTGTAGACAGCGCGGAAAAAGTTTTCGGAAGTCGCAGAAATATTGTGTCGGGAAGTGCTATTAGTGGTTACGGTGAGTGCAGTACCGTGGTCGAATGATTTATGAAATTATTTCCCGAGATAATTCAGTGTTATGATTTATTTCTATGTTATGTAATTTTTGCGGTGTTTTTATTGTTGAGATAAATTCCGAAAAAATTGTTAGTAATTGCCGTTATTTATGAGATTATTTTATGTAATTTTTTCATGAATTATTGTTGAATTAGTTGTTGAGAATTAATTGTTTTAGTCAATTTTTGGTTGTTTTAAATTACCGTTGATTGATTTAATTCATTAGTATGCGGTGAATTAATTTTATTAAACCATTGTTGTGTTGTTTGTCGAGTCCGGACATTTGATTATGCCGGAGGGGTATTTTTGTAGTTTTTTCCTAATTGACCTAGTACGGATTGATTGTCTCCTCAGTATTTATTAAATACTAATTGCGTCTATTCGTAATGGCGCAGGTAAAGGAAATGATAAAGCTAGCTGAAACTCGTGAAACTGCGGTGACGGATCAGGATGACATACCGGGAGGGTTTTTATTTATTTTAGTTATATTGGATATTTTTATTTTATTTCAGATTGGTGTTTATTGCTGAATTGCTTCTGTTAGGTTGGTAGAAAATATTTTAATTATTATGTTGGATTAAATGAATTAATTGATTAAGTTGTTAGAAATTTTAAAATGTCAGTTTTGTGTGGTTTACGTGTTATTGAACCGGTCCCGATTTAGTAGTTTTTGGGATGGGTCATTTCATGAGATCTATAGCATAATCAATTATTTTTGTTATTATAAATGGAAGATTTAGTTAAGATTTAAAATTATGATTCTCTTATCATCTTTGTTTGATTTTATTTATAATTTGATTTAAATTTTCATATAATACATAGAATGAATAAAATCTAGATTTTTTATATAAGTTGCTATTCAATTTTTTTTAAACAGACAAATATTACTCAATCGATGAAAAAACTTGTGTTCAATGTCTCACATCGACTAAACATTTTGAGCAATGATTACAAGTTATATTATAAAAAAATAAAAAAATAATTCTAAATTTGAATGAGCAGAAATTTCAATGAAAAAAGTTTCAAAAAAAAAATACTTTAAAAGGGTGTTTCCAAATAGTACTTACATTTAAAAGGGTGTTTCCAAATAGTACTTACAAGTAAATTTGTTATTGTTAATTAACAATACCTTGTGTATGAAAAGCAGAAGATATTTTTAATAGGATTGAAACAATACATATTGTTGTAAATGTCTAAATCGCCTAAAATCTTTCAAGCTCCAATTAAATGTTTTAGACGTTAAACGATCTACTTAGCACCTAGCGTTTTTTTTTAACACCGCTAAAAAGACTTTACTCGAAAGGTAATACTAGACTTGAAATAATTCATATCTTTCGTCGAAAAAAGAAAAATATATTATCCAATCATATAAAAATTACAACTGTGGGTAGTGGTGTCACCTAGAAATCATAACTTACCAACTTTTTTATTCAACTAAAATATTTTGATGTTTGGTTTGTCATCTGCATTTGGTGGTTTGTGCCTCGACATGATTCGTTCTTTTTAATAAAATAATTACCTGTTTTATATTTTAAATAACATAATAATTCACAACAACAAAAAAAAATAAAAAATGGTGGAAAAATGTAATAGTTTCTTTTTTTTGAAAAAAAAAAGTAATTGTTGCTCACTTGGATGAACTCTACTTTATTCTTTCACGTCTCTATACGCCAAAATCTATGTCTCTTCATTCGACAAAAAACCTCAAATCTCATGTACATGTCTTGTCTTTAGAAACTATCTCAACCCTCTCTGAAACTTCTCTTTCTCTCTCACTTATGTCGCTAGGACAGCCAGAGTGCACCGCCGGCGTGGCGGCGCGGAGTCTCAGCGAGATCTCAGAAGTTGACGCTATAAGAATCGGAGCAGACATCGTCTCAGTAGCGAGACGTCTCATCACACTCTTAAGGTCTGTTGGAGACTGTCAATGGCTTCATCATCCATCAGTCATTGCTGAAGCTATCAGAAGGTGAAAATATCTTTCACCTTTCCCTTTGATCGGACGGTTAAGATTCATTTTACTATTTTAGCATCTCTTGAAACAATTTCACTATAGAGAATATATTTTGGTCCACCCCAATTTGGATTCTTGAATTGACTGAGATTTGACTTTTCAGATCATGTAACTGATAAACTTTGAGATGTTGTGTGTTCTTGAAGGTACGATGAGCTGTGGATGCCGTTGATTTCTGATCTAACGGTTGGTTTAAAGCCTCCGATGATTCTACCTCCTCTTGATATTGAATGAGTTTGGTTTTGTCATTCATTGAATCCAGTAAGTTCTGATTCCTTCTCTTACAAAACCAAAGATTTTTATTTGATCTGAAATTATGTTTGATGAACCTTTCTTAGGTAAGCTACAGAGATTACTGTCAAAAAAGATTCTCAAAACTTATTGGGAAACCTGCGATTTACGACGAAGAGAACGAGGATTACGCAGTTTTACAATGTGAGAAGATCTGGGTTTTACGGTACCCATTAGAGAGTTGTGAGAACAGAGCTGATCCTGATTCATCTGAGTTTGTTTCTTTAGCTAATGAAGATATTAAAACTCAAGTAGAGAAACAGAGTTTTCTTTGGGAGAAGTTTTCAGCACCTTATATGTCAGAAACTGTTTACTTAATCGCTGCTCAGTTACGCTATAAAGGGTTTTTGTTGATTCTAC
Organism: Cardamine occulta; assembly: GCA_028015245.1. Taxonomy (NCBI): domain Eukaryota; kingdom Viridiplantae; phylum Streptophyta; class Magnoliopsida; order Brassicales; family Brassicaceae; genus Cardamine; species Cardamine occulta. The sequence continues at coordinate 6,611,556 of CM051369.1, forward strand.
ATAAGTTTAAGGATGAGATTTCTCGTCTTATTCCAGCTTCTGATATATTACTTATGTGGCTTACGCATCAGAGCTATCCGACGGTATATTCAGAAGATGTTGATGAAATGTTGGAAGAGATGACGAGAAAAGTGGTACGAGTTGGAGAGAAAGTAGAGAAAATTGAAGTTGAAACAACGAAAGAACTATGGGATAGATACTTTAATCAACCGTATGAGAAAGCAGGTGGCGAACTGACGGTAGTAGCTAATGAGTCTCGTTTGAGTAACAACAGTGTTTTACTGGCCTGTCTCTGATATGGATGTTAACACTGCCTACAAGTCGATTCGACCCAGATTTATTTTGGAAGTAAGAATATGTTCATTTTCTGATATGATGACTTGACTCTAAAGTAAGAGATTTTGTATCTTAAATGAGTGTTTTTTTTTGGTAGTTATGTATATTTGTAAGGCTGAATCAAAAGGCAGAAGTGAATGAGTCAAGTTTTCTTCATTTGAGAGTTGCTAGATGTCATCGGAAGCTTCAACTTGATAAGAAAATGACTGATTTATCGTCTCGCAATGTGTCGTGGCAAAAGGGATGGCATCTTTATTGTGAGTTTGGAACACTAGGGGTGGTTTTGGAATCACATTGTGACCGTCGTGGTCATGGAAATTGCTTCAGACGCGGAAAAGCAGAAAGGATGATGATAGAGTTTCAGTGGAATGATCTGCTAAGAGCGCATTCTTTAGCCTCAGGCAGGTTTCTTGGTAAACAAGTGGGTGTGTTTGCTTCAGTTACGCCCCCAGTTCAAGCGCCTTACTTGCTGAGATATGTACCGGATCGAGTTACCGATGATTCAGGTGCTATGATATCTGATTCAATTCAAAGAACAAACAACTTCCGTCCTCAAGAAGGAAGATGGCTTACCCGAACCGTGCTTGATCACGCCGGGCGGGAATGCTTCGTTATTCGTATTTGGTAAACCGTGCTATCTATCTTTCTTCATCATGAAACTAATTTTCCTTCTGAACTGACTGTTTTTTCTGATTGTAAATTTGGCTTAGAGTCGGGAAGGGAGTGTTTAAACGTGGAGGTGAAGTTCCATCCCCGGTGAAATCAGAGGAGCAGATAACAGAGATTCGAGTAGGTTCTTGGTCTTATGTCGAGGGTTCAATCGGTAAAGCTCCAGGTAAGTTGGCTTAGAAGAAAAATAGAAGAAACTCCGTTTTGCGTTTGGTATTTGCGTTCACATTTGGCCAAAACATTTTACGAAAAACGAAAATATGTTCTGTTTTCTAAGAAAGTTGAAAAAATAGCATTGATCATTGTGTTTGTTCGTCTAGTACAGCGAAGGTGGTTGGAACCGTGACGCCTAAAGAACCAGTGGAGGATTGGGAGGCAGCTTGGGAATTTTCGACTGGAGACGAATCGCGCATCCGTTGGGATGCATCAGGATCTATCTCAGAACTTGGTTTATATTCAAGAAACCCTGGTTCGGTGGTAAGATTATCAAGATTCAAGAGTTTTTTATTTTCGCGTTTTCCAGACCGGTTTTTGACATTTTTAGAAATATAGGTTAGGCTATTAACTGGACGGAGAATGCATTATAAAGGAGAAGATGAAGAAGATGACGAAGGTTTTGTAACAGTGGTTAGATGGAGGGAAGAAGATCCAACAGAAAAAGCGACAGCTCTGATTGATTGGAAGCATCAAGCCGTGGAATTTTTGCCGGAGGAAGACGCAGTTTTCGTCTTGCTATTGTCGGTATCGATTCTAAGAAGTGTAACACATAAAAGAAGAGAAGACGTTGGAAAATTGTTGGTACGGAAGAGGATAACCGAAGCTACCGGGGAACGGGATTGGGGATCGGTTATTGTCGATGCGTCATCATCAAATGTATCTTCTTCTTCAAGTCCATACGTTGAGCCGTGGTATCGTAACTCTGGTAAGATTATGGCAATGGAGGAGAAAGCACAGGTTGCAAGATATCCATATCCAGTTATGAGCTATTCTAACGTTGATGGTGGTGATAATTTGTACAAACATGTAATATTTGGGTGAAAATCAAAGAAACTGCATATTTTTTTAGTTTTATAGATTGATGTAACCAAAATTAATACGATGCTTAGGTTTATTAGAGCATCTCTAGAGGCAAGCCCAACTGGTCCAATTGGCCCATGAGCTTAGGGTTTCTTCACAAGCGATTTCATATATATATGATTGTTAAGAGACATTCAATGTAATTTTGAGAGTTGTCTCAAAACAACTCTCCTTCTTTATCCTCATGAAATACTAATCAAAATCGTTTAATTCTTGGTGACAATCTAAAGTTCTTTCTTTTTACTTTTCATTGCACTTAATAAAGCTCCTTGACGAGCTATCTAATTTCTTAGCTTGTTCATCTATATCAATAAAGGACTATTTTCTTTCATGTCCTTTTCTAAAAACATTTTTTCTTAGATATCCCTCTTATGTTTTTATTTAGTTTATCATTAAATTTAAATCAAAAACTCGTTAAATGTCTTAAAAACCAAGAAAAGTTACTTAAATTACAAAAAAACCGTGACCCTCAAACAAACAAACATGCTTTAAACTAACACATTAACATTGAGCCCAATAACAAGAATGAAAAGAGAAAATCTGAATTAAATCAGATCCATTCGCCTCCTTCCTCCTCTTTCGTTTCTTCTTCATGTGTTCTTCCTCTTCTCTTCACCGTAACTTTCATTTTCTGTAAATCCGTTCAACCACCGGAAACCACCTCGAAAACCCTCGTTTCTCATTTCGAAAACTCTGTTACTCCTCCGCCTTTGCTTCTCTCGGATCGCCGTTGAGTCTTTATCTCGGAACAAAGGTCGAGATTGTGTCTCCTCGGCGATAGTTTTTGTTCTGGTTCTCCTCTGTTCTTCATCAGGCACCGTTTTATAAACCGCCATTCATCATCTCCTCTGTAAAGTAAGTTTCTTGAACCGTTACCTCTCAATTTCAAAAACCTAGGGTTTATAGTAATCAATTTATTGGGAATTTGTTTAGGGTTTTATGGGTCTGTCCAAAATGGATTCCGTCTGAAATATAGTAATTTGGATAAAAGATTGTGAATGAAGGTGGTGTTTGAGTTAATTGATGTGGTGTGTGTGAGAAACGTAGAATAGAGTTTTACAGAAATCGTGTTTGAGTTAATTGATGTTGTGGTGTCATTTTGTCTAGCATTGCAGATATGGCTAGAACAAAAAAACCCAGAAGTTCGAAACATGGTTAAGTCATCACCAGAAGATGTAGATGAGTTGGAGTCCTCATCAACCGGAGAGGAAGATAAGATGTCAGACAACCTAGAGAGATCATCCCAAAAAATTCCAGAAGTAGAAGAGGAGTCCTCAGATAATTTTATGGATAAACCATCGAATCAGTAAAACTAGTACAACTGAATAAACTAGTAGGGAATGTTTAATTATATATCAAGTTTGGACTTCCCGCATAATTGATGAAGTTTGAATTTGTAAAACTAGAATCGTTATGAATAGGTAATCGTGGTACAACTACTAATCGGTATGACTTGGTAATTTCGGGTACAACTACTAAGTGAATTATTTCGGTTGTAAGGGGATAGTGACAGCGAGGGGAGCAGCAGCAGCCTCAGCAACCTGCCAGCTTCTACACGACACAGAGAATTACAAGAAAGCTTGCAAAATCTGGCATAAACTGCCATGGGTACCCCAAAATCATGAGGATCTTGGGAGCCTCGAATTTGTTAAGAGACATTTTGATGGGCGAGAAAATGGGATCTTACTGTCAAAGGTAGAAAAAAAGTTGACCTCCATGATAGCTTGTGAAGATCGATCAAGGATGGATGTGCTAATGTTTTTGTTTCTTTGTAATACATGATATATGTAGCATCTTGGAAGCTTCTATGAATGAAGAAACATATCTAATGAGTCGCATTTGAGTTCGAGACTTTCGTGGTGATTATAAAGATGTTGTGGCTAAAGGTATAATGGCTCATCTCTAGGCTGGAAAGAAGATATTTTAGGAAGATTTGTACAATCAGGATGTTGCTGCTAGGATATAAGAAAATGTTGTACCTAAAGAAAATGATGTACCTGATGAAGAAGAACATGCTGATCCTCAAACTCCACCACCATGTTCCACGCCTCTTCCAGAAGAAATATGGAAATTAATGACAGAAATGATGGAAAGTGGGTTCACATCTATTATGAGCCGGCAAGATATGTTTGATGGTAGGTTGGACAAGCTTGAAGATGAGGTGAAAATCTTATTGATGATGTTATGTTGTGAAACTTATGATGTTGGTTGTTTTTTTTGTTTTGGCATTGATGAACGTGGAACTCATAGGTCTGAGACCACTTATTTTGTTTTGTGCCATTTTGTACAACTGGTATACCTAGGTTAATTTTAATTTTATTGTTAATTTAAATGTTAATTTTATTATTAATTGTTTAAGTCAAATTTATTAATTGCATAAGTATCTAGAATCCGACTAAACTAATCATTAAAAGTACATAGGACAAAACCAATCATTGAAAGTGCATAGGACAAAACCAATCATTGAAAGGACAAAATTAATCATTGAAAGTACTTACGATCTGACAAGAAAAAACATGAAAATGATTTATCATAGGTGTACTCTAGTTAGACCCAAATTTCCAGTTGTACTCTGCAATGTACATAGCTGTATTTTGATGGATTATGGTTGAGTTAGTTGTGCCATACTAAAACTTAAAATAAACTTAAAATAAAATTCAACATAGTTGCACCTTAGTTTTACCTAGTTGTACATGGACAAAAATGAACATAAACTACAGTTTCAAATACAAACAACAGAACAATACATAAACAACAATACAAGCATATAAATGTTAAGAACCATTCCTCTGTACGTAGTAGAGTATGACACTTCAACACCAATTTTTCTATGAACCAAACCGATGAGAGCTTTCGGATGCGAGGTCTCAAGTAGACCTGGATAATCTTGATGTAAAAATGATGCTACTAACGTTGCATGCCTTTCCTTGTATTTGTGCTTATACTACTAGCCTGAGAGCATGTATGCATCTTATTGTGAGTTTTTATAGAGAGAAATTTTGAATTCTTAAGTATCGCAGCTCGTAACATCCACTTGCAACCACTTTCTGCTTCATTACACTTGACCACGTATCTCTTCGGTTCTGATTTGATAATATCAAACTCGAAACAGCTCCGATTTGCAGCTTCTTCTACAATATCTTGCACTTCCGCCTTAGTATCAAAATCTTGATCTATAAATACATCAATACAATCTTCCCATGCAACATTTACATGCTCATTTATTCTTCTTTCTCTTTCAGCTTCTCGTCTTTCTCTTTCTCCTCCTTCTCCTTCTTCTCCTTCTCATCCTTCACCTTCTTCTCCTCCTTCTCCTCCTTCTACAACATGTGCCAGCTGATTATATTCATACCCATCATCATGTGAAACGCCGTCACCATTGTTCACCAACCCATATTCTGATGGTTCCTCTCCGTAAAGATTAATTATACTATCATTAACACATGCTCCACTGCCAAGATCCACTCTAAAAAATTGCTCACACTCCTAATTTTGTAAAACATCTTCCACAACCTCCACATGCAAAATACTTTTACATTTATCATTAGAAAATACCATCAATAGCCAAAAAATTATTCATCATTCGAGATAAATGATGGTCTTCGCTTAGGATTCGCTTTGAATACATTTCATATAACCTCTGTTATTTGAATAATATTTTTCATAATCAAAATGTATGATTATGCATAGAATATTATTCATTTTACCCTGAAAAAAAAACATTGGATTTTATTTTTGGGAAGTCTCAGTGGTACTACAGTTGTACCAGTTTTACTAAATCTACATAGTTGTAACAGTATTACTAAATCTACACAGTTGTATCAGTTGTACTACTTCTTGATTCCTTTGTGTTTACCAACGGTTTTGATTACTATATCCCTACGATTCACTATGATTTCACCAAAAAAAACCCATAAAATACCAACTATAAACAATGTAAGACACTAATCAATCAAGAAAACTAGTTTAATAACCAATGTCCACACAAAAATTTAACAAATTGAATTACACAATATATCCTAATTTCAATTCCCATGAACATTGCAATTTCAACATCCAAAATAGCATCATACCCACACAAATCAATAACAAATCGTAAATATAACAACAATAGGTTAAGAAAAGAAAAGAAAATACCTCAAATGAAGAAAAGAAATCGAACAATGGAGGAGTTTTGGGTTTGTCACGGCAAAGAAAAAGAAAGAAGAAGATGAAGATACATGCCCACATCTCATTGGCCTAAAATTAATTCTCTCCATAAATTCCCACAAATACAAACCTACCACATTAACTTCTCTCTCCACCATCTCACGATTTCTTTTTTTTTTTAATTAAGATTTTATTAAATTTTTGATTATTTTTAAGAAAGGAAGGAAGGTTGTTTTCAGAATATCACTTAAGGAGGGGGATGCGAGATTAAGTAATGATAGAGACAATAAATTCTTTTAGTAAGGGTGATATGAGACAAAAGTCCCTTTTGTAAACCAAACGATTTAAGTTAATGAATTATTTGAGTGACAAAAAAAAAGTGTAGCCGTGTACTTTGATTCAGAGGTGTGAATGTAAAATTGAGTAACTTAGGTTATAAATTACTGATTCGTTTCAATCCAATTTGGTTTCATGTGTTTGAAAAATGACTAAAGTCGAAATTTCTCACTTTCATCAAATAATTTCTCCAAAATGGTTTTTATTAGTAATCACTTTGCTTAGACAATGCATGAAAGTAGAAAAGGTTGAATTTTTCAAATCATTTTGAGAACCTCATAGTGGAAATTTTCTAAACTATGACAAAAACAAAAACATTTCATCAATTTATGGGTATGAATTTGTGTAAACCATTAGTAGCAAATTTTGACTTGGTTTAACTTGGTTTGACTATTTTGTTGCAGCTTTGGAGATCTCTGTTCAACCACCTGACGATGTATAAAGGCTGCTTAGTCTTCTAATCATGGACAAGAGTATGAACTTCTCGGGGTTTCTTCAATTCCTCTTACCATGGACAAGCGTATGCTTCTCGGGTTTCTTTAGTTCCTTCATCTTATATCAGCTTTTAGATTGTGCATATTCTAGTTTCCATTACTGGCTTCTACCCAACTCTTATGCTATAAAGCTTATTAATGTGAAATGTTTTCATTTAGTTTTTGCTTCTCACTATCTTCTTCAACATATACAAAGATGATATGTAACCAATAACGAAAATCTGATTGTTTTTAACACATTATTTGTGTACAATGCATCAAGTTGGCTACCGAAAACTCTAACATAGGCAACACCAATGACTGTTTGACAAAAATAAAAACTTTCTCTTCAGTTTGTAATAAGCGTTTCTAATTGCAGGAACTCTTGGTACCTTCTTCTCTCCCGGCGATTACTGGATTCATAGCATCTTTTCTTTTGCATTTTCAAGATTAAGCACGCTAAAATGGAGCCTAGAATCGAAGAAGAATCCAACCTCTTGTCCTTCCCTCAATTTTCTCCTTTCGATAAAAGCTTTTCGCCTGCCAATCTCTAGAACATAGTTGTAGCCCGGAGTGTAAGAAGCATCTCATGTGTTGTGTGCTTCTCGTTGTCATACACGATAACACTGATTCTGTGGTATTCTATGACTAACTCTCGGAAACGTGCTTCAGGGAGACGTTCCTAAAAGTACTGCTCTATGAATTTTTTGTTGTGCAGCGTAAGTCAGCCAAGACTAGTGTTAACATCACTCTTGGTCAGTATCTTCTTGATGGGCCATTGATCTCTGTTGGCAGAACTAGGAGTATGGATCATACGTAATCTTATCTCTCTCTCTCTCTTTTTGCGTTCATCATAGATTCAATGCTCCCAAAAGGAATGTTACTTTGGTATCCTAAAGGGTCAGACTTGTCTATGCCATATCCTTCACCTGAAGCTTTAAAATACCCACAAGATTAACTATTCTGATAGACAAGGCCCAACCACAAGAAGTCAAAAGCCGAAAAAGGAAGACTGTACTTACCCTGCATTCCTGAACGCTGATAGTTGTCATAGGCCTCTGTGAATTTCTGGTATAATTGATGAACGATGTACTGCTGTGAAACGGTACACCCATTTGACTTCCATCATTATCGTTGGAACCTTCAACACCCAAGTCATTGTTGTTCTTGACATCTGCAGAGGTAGGCACCATCTGTACCCGATATATTTATGAGCCTGCAGAATCAAGAGAACCTGCGACACAGATGAAGTAACGTTACTTAGAGAAAAATATGGGTTTCTGGGCATATCTTATATGTAAGTTGTGGTGAAAGTACCTCCGAGCATCCCACTACCTCCGAGCATCCCACCAGAAGGATTCATTATCTTAGTCTAGAAGCTCTACTGGATTCGGTTTTAGTTTAGGTTATTTCAGTATATAACTTAAGCATATCCATCAGAAATTTTTCGTCCCAGAACCGTTTCTTTTAAAATAATTACTCGTTCGACAATGTTTATTATAAGAGATTGGGTAAAATTTTTAGATATGATACATGTATTTCCCGTTTAAATATTTAATTTTTATAAAATTAATAAAAATTATCCAAAAATTTAATAAGTCTAAAAAGAATTCTAAATATTTTTAAAAATGAACCAAAATTCCCAAAATATTTTTAACTGAATTACCTATTTGGGTAATTATAGTTTTCTTTTAAAAATCTAAATTATTTATATATTCTTTAATTTTGTTAAAGTTATTCAATATTTAAAAAATATTCTAAAAAAATCAGTTTATTCCCAAAACTTACTATAAATGATCCAAAATTTAAAGAAATTTTTTATCATCTATTTGGATAATAATTTTAACTATCCAACTAACCATTACCGCTATTATCCAACCCTTCTATAAGTGGATATACTTTATGTAATAGTTTCCAATATCCAAACTACTCTTACCCGCTATTACCCGATCCTATATCTTTTATACTCATGCCTAGTTTGATCGAATTAGATACAAAATGTTATATTATAAGTTGTTTTTTAGGTATTTTTATGTTAGTCCAGGTGTGAACCTATATTTTACATGGAAGTCCACATAATTGAACAGAAAAAAAAAACAAAGAAAAACAACGAAACATTATATGTGTTGATTGGAAGAAAAAAAACTATGATGTTTGCTAGTCATTTTCAATATTTTGTATAAGAATGATTGAAATATCCAATTTTTAGCAAAAATATTATAATATTAATCATTGTATTGTCTTTAGCTTTTGGACTAAATATATAAACCAAATATGAATTTATTTTTAAGTCACAAAATCCTTGTTCTTAAAAGTGTGACTTATTTTTTGTCTTTTTCGCAATTAAAGAAAAAACCATTTGCTAAATGTCTTCTTAGACCATTAATGCTTATATAAGTCTTATAATTTTACCTTTTTTAATATATTTTACCTTTTCATCAACAAAAATGTATGTTAAAATAAAATTTGCTGTTCTCCATCATAGCTACAAAGATAGATTTTTCCTTTTCCTTTAAAATTTAAACAACCTGACCATTCTCTTTTATTATTTTTAAAGATGTTTATTAATGTGAAAAAATAAAAATTTAATTACTTTTTATGTTATTACAGATTTATTTTTTCCATATAGATAATCATAATTATGAATTTTAAAATCTACTAAGTCTTTTTTTAATTGTATTTTAAAAATATTATTAAATCATTAAAAACCCCGTATCTAAAAAATATGTAGAATTCAGAAATTAAACATATTTACTAAGCTTTTGAAATTATATGACAATAGTTATTAAAATTATCGAATATATTGGTTTTAAAATATACTAAAAAGTAACATATATTTTGTTTGGCATTGTTTTATATTTATTAAGTTTTAAAAGAAAGTATGAAATCTTTATTATAGATTATAATTTGGGTCAACTAAATTATTTCCATATTATATGTGAAAGGAAAGTTTTAATTTATAATATATGGAAGAAAAATACTTATACGATTATTTTTTTAATCGATTCTTTGAATTCATTCGTTAGAAGCACAAGGTGTTCTAATAGTTTTTTTTACAATTATAATATAATATAATTCTGTTTGAATCTATTAAAATTCTATTTTATTTTATTTGAAATCTATTAAAATTTATTTTAATAAATTTAATATATGTACAATTATCACCAAATTATCAGAAATTTTAATTAAACATTGAATTAGATAAACAAAATATAAAAGATTTAGTTTAGACTCTGGTCTAACCATGTAATGTGATTTTTTATTGGTAAAATTTTGTTTGGAAACATTCAAAATATTAGGATATTTAATGTGAATAAATTAATTATATAATTTATTTTGAATTCAAATTCAAATTAATTTGTAGTAAATTAAATAATTCGTTTTTGATTCAAAATTTAAAACTACAATATATTCAGATCAAAACTAATTTTTTATATATATTGAGTTTTATAGATTTAAATCAAATCTTAAATAGGTTCAGACCGTTAAGTGAATATAAAGGACTCCACTTTGACTTTCTTTCCTTACTAACATAACCTTCATAACTATTATTGACACATACGTAAAAAAAAAACCTTTTTGATCAAAGAAAGAAAAAACTATTATTGACACTGACACATAAGAGAGACATTTAGATTTTGTTTTAGATGCGATTTGAGTTTACAAAACTAAAAAAGAAATCAAATGTACAAAACGGCTCACAAAAAAAAAAATGCTGAAAGCCTGAACATGTCAGAAACATTTATCTCATATGATTTGCTTCACACTTTCACTCCTATACGTTGAGCAACCTGCAGAACTAAAAATATATATATTCATTTATGTTAGCAATTTTTATTCAAATGTTGAAAGATTTGTTTAAATCTATTCAAGCATTAACCGAGTATCAAAGTTGGACACACCAACCTTTACATCCGCTTCTTCTTTAGTATAACGTAGCAACACACAAAAAAAGTACCAAAGATTCATGTAACATCTTATCTTCATATTGATCATAATATTCATCATAATTAAATTTGAAACCTTTGCACACACACACACAAAAAAAATTAAACTTGAAACCAAAATAAGAAAAGAACAATCAATATAAATAATTTAAACAATAGGAGGCTGAGGCTGCTCGCCTGCGCAATGAAGCTGATATTGCTCGCCTACGCGATGAGGTTGAGGCTGCTCGGATCCAGCGCCAGGGAGGTCAGACTCATCAGATCCAGCGCCAGGGAGGTTACACAATTTTATTGTTTGTACCACGTAATTTATATAATCTCAAAGACTAAACACATGTTTTGATAACTTTTTGATTTAAAATGAGGACAAAGAGAAATATCTTTTCAGTTTTTAACCTAATTTATTATAAAGTAACTTGATGTTCTATTGTTATGCTAAATCATGGAAAACAAATCGTAGAAAACTATATCTATAAAAGTGAAAAAAAAAACATAAGGTATATTTGTTTCAACATAATATTATTAAAAATAAATAAAATAATCATGTTGTAATAACTTGATAACTTTTGAAATTCTATCGATGAATCTACAAATTTTTTTAGTAGCCACAAAAATCTTTGTTACATATAATTTTGATTCAAAAATAACTTATGTGAAAGAAATATATGTAATGCGTTAGAATCAGATAAAAATTAAAAGAAATGTAATGTAAAAGTAAAATTTAGAATCAAATTCTTACCATCATTTTGTCTCAAATTAATTTTCAACTCATGCAAGAAAATAAACATACAATAAATTTTAAATTTTGAGATTTGATGAGTAGGATAAGAGAATTAATATTTATAGGATGCAAATTGATGGAAGTTATATTTTAAAATAAATAAGTCAAGAGAGTTAATTTGTAAGAATTATTGATTAATTAAATAAGTAGGTACAAGTTTTGTACACTATGTTAGTATAACTGTTATGAGTTAAAATTTTAGTGGTAATTTTATTAGAAAACAATTGTTCTAATTAGTTTTAGATAAAATATAATTAAGATAACTAAATACAAATTAGCTATTATTTTATATGTGTAGAATATTATTTGAAATATTATTTTTAAGTAAAATATTCAATAGTGGCATGGTGGACTAATTTACCTTTGACTTTTTCAATATATTTGAATAAGAAGATTTTATAGTAGGATAGTAAAAAATTTCAAATTACTATAATTTACTATGAAAAAACGATTACCACCTACATCAACTATAATTTACTATGTCTTAGTACTTCTTATATATATATATATATATATATTCAAAAAAGAATGTGATATGAGTCTATTTGAAAATTTAATTGTACTATTATAAGAATCTGTATTGTATATATTATATCTGATCTATCTTTGTTTAGGTTCATTTTGGCCATTGGAGAGGAAATGTTGGAGGTCATCAGGGGGATGAGATCGTTGGAGAAGATGAGAGTGATGGAGGTGCTGAGAGTGATGGAGGTGAAGATAAAGAGGAAGTGAGGGGGATGAAGATGAAGAGGAAGAGAGGGTGATGAAGATGAAGAGGATGAGGTTGTTGAAGATGATCTCAACCATGAAGCTGGAAATGAAGGTCAACAACCTCTGAGGAGATCTATCAGAGTGAAAACTCCCTCTATCAAAGTAAGAATATTTCGTATACCTTATTGTTATACCTTTTTATATAATATGATATTAATACACCTTATTGTTTATGTAGTTGCTCCAAAGTATAGAGACGGAAAACAGCCAAAATCAACCCAAATTATTTGCAGAGTGCCTTTTTCTATCCAATTTATATTACCTTGCATTTATCGGGAAAACGGCCAAAATCAATCCAAACTATTTGCAGAATGCCTTTTTTTTATCCAACTTATGTTACCTAGCATTTATCAATCTGAATCATCTAAAAATTCAAATTTTAAACCTAAACTATATGAATTTTATCCGATTTCAACATCTACCTAAATGGTGTTACTTAACCATTGTTTTTCTTGTGTGAATAAGATTTTTGATGAATATTATAATATACATATATATTTTATATACACGTCATTGATTTATTATGTTCACATTAATTATTGATGTAATTTTAAGTATTAGTTTTCGAAGGTTAAAAGCTTATGTATTGATTGGTACTATATGCCCTTAGTGAAGGCATGGTCGTTTTGGATCCTGCATTTTGAGGGTGGTCTTATACTAGTAGTAAGTTGGATTTATAAAACCAATAAAGAAGGGTTGAACAAAAAATAAATAATAAAGAAGCAAAGTATACTGAGAAATATAATATAAATAAATAATATATATATATATAAAGATTAAAAATATGAAAAAGAGAAAATATTAAGAACTAAATAGAATATAATAAAGTTGGGTAGGAAAAGGCATTTTGCAAATTGTTTGGATTGATTTTGGCCATTTTTGATGCCACATGTACACCACAAATCGTCTGACTCAGCACCGTTTAATGGCTAAGTAACACCGTTTAGGTAGATATTGAAATCAGATAAAACTCATATCGTTCATGTTTAAAATTCAAATTTTTAGATAGTTCAGGTTGATAAATGTAAGGTAACATAAATTGGATAGATAAAGGTATTCTGCAAATAATTTGGGTTGATTTTGGCCGATTTCCGTCTCTATACTTTGGAGCAACTACAAAAACAATAAGGTGTATTAATATCATATTATATAAAAAGGTATAACAATAAGGTATACGAAATATTCTTACTTTGACAGAAGGATTTTTCACTCTGATAGATCTCCTCAGAGGTTGTTGACCTTCATTTCAGCTTCATTGTTGAGATCATCTTCAACGACCTCATCCTCTTCATCTTCATCACCTTCTTCCTCTTCATCTTCATCACTCTCCTCCTCTTCATCTTCATCACTCTCACTCTCAGCACCTCCATCACTCTCATCTTCTCCAACGATATCATCTCCTCCATCAAGTACAACTCCCATCTCTACATTCCTTTCATCATCACCTCCATCAATCTCAGCAGCTCCATCAAGTACATCTCCCATCTCTACATTCCCTCCACCATCACCTCCATCAATCTCAGCAGCTCCCATCTCTGCATTCCCTTCTCCATCAGTGTTAACCTGTATCAAGTGGTGAGGAACAAAATCTGCTGCATTCGCATTAAGGTTAACACCCAAGTCACCTAAACCCTCAAAAATATCATCTGATTCTAAAGTAGCAGCATGCTGGGGTTGATCGGTAATGGGATCCCCCTGATGACTTCCAACATTTCCTCTCCAATGGCTAAAATGAACCTAAACAAAGATAGATCAGATATAATATATACAAGACAGATTCTTATAATAGTACAATTAAATGTTCAAAAAGGCTTACCAGGATCTGCTCCCCGATATCTTTGCACAATCCATAATCTTCTTTATGAAATGAGACAGAGAAATTCGTAAAAAATTGCTGTGGATCATCAATCGCATTCTCATTCATAAGTTCCTAATAATAACATAAAGATTCAGTATTTTTTCTTTAGATTAAGTAGTTAAACTAATGGTTTCAAAAAATTTACCACAATATGATTTCCATGTAGTGCGCATGAGTCATTGTCATTCGTATTGTAAGCTTTCGTAAAATTCTCAATATTTTTGTTGATTTTTGTATTGTATTTTTTACAGAAGAAAACAAAAAAAATGTCAAAGCGAAAATTTACGCCGGTGTAACTTTCCAACGTGTGGAGGCACGTACATGTCAGGGAAAAGTTGATAAAATGCCCTGTCTCTCTCCTCTCTTTCCTTACACGTCCGATTAATAGAATTTTTTCTGCCACCATTTTTGCATTAATTAATTACAGAAACGCAGTCTCTGTTAATACTAGAATTTGGCAAATGGTCAAATCATTATCTCAGAGTAAATGACAAAATAAAAATTATCTCAACATTGTTTTTGAAATATAGTATAATACTAGATTAGGAATCGCATGCAGAGCTTGCATGGGTGAGTGTTAGTGTGTGTGAGACTCTTGCAGTTCTTTGTTTTGCCCAATGTTCGGGATTACGCTAGGCGTGAGTCGGGCGGTTGGTCCGGACCTAGCGAATTACCGAAAAATCGGAGATTAATCAGAGAGTATTCGGGGACTAGTTTTTTTTATAATAATTTAACATATTTAAACATGTTTGTGTTTATCTATAAAACATTTCATTCCAAAAAATACATAAGAAGCCTTCTTCTTCCAATACACATCTAATTCAAAATACAAAAAATTAAATTCCATCCACGGAATACACAGAAAATAAATTGTCTTGATCTTGAGAACATACAAAAAATAATGAAAGGATTGTAAGTCTTCGTCATTTTCGTCATCAAAGATCAAGTAATCACCGTGAATTGGACAGATGTGTTAGAAGTTAGATCTTGTAATATACACCTGAAATGACAAGTTTTAAACTAACCTTAAACATAGACAAAGACATCAAGTTGAAACTAACCTTAAACAAACACAAAAACATGACACAAAGACAAAGACAACAAGTTCCTCATGTTATCTCATCATCACGTCCAAACACCATTAAGGAAGACAAAGACTAAAATGAACAAACTAACCTTACTAAGCAGATTATTGTGAGTCACGAAAGACATGAATATCTGGATACACATCAGATTCAAACTCCATGCCCACAACATCTTCTTCTTCTTCCTCAGATTCAAAATCATCATCATATAGATCTCTTACCCTTGGAGCTTGGGTAGTAAGCACAAAATTAACATCATTATCTATATCTTCTACATGGTCCACAAGCCAATCTTCAACTGTATCTTCATTACCATCATCGAAGATCACATCAGCATTTTTTCTTTGATTTTTTTCTGCTTATTAAACAGTTTTGCGTTAAATTGGACATACACTAGGCTGTTTAACCGATTGATATCTAGTCTATTTCTTCTCTTCGTGTGGATCTGCAATAAAAGATTAGTAAATTTCTGCAATGCCAGATTCATAAAACAGAAGGAAGAGAACTAATAAACTAACCCCTTCAAAGCTACTCCAGTTTCTTTCACATCTAGAAGAGCTTGATGTCAAAGCAAGGATCCTTGTTGCCAACTTTTGAAGAGTTGGTGCACCACATCCATATGTCAACCACCAATTCCCTAAGATCAAGTAAGTAATTCGTACATAATAAATAAAAGATAAATGATAAATTAAAGACAAGTAAAGTGAAAAGACAAACCTGGATCAAACTTGTCATCCTTCTTTTCACATCCTTTTAATGCTAGAGTTCTACCAAACGAGCCAATTCTGTTCTTGTAAAGACTAAGTTCATGATTCACCACAATATCTTGCTTTTCGAAGTCACCATGATAGAAAGTCTCTACACAAGCTATGAATCCTTCCATGATCTCAAAGTCACTTTGGATACTTGGTTCTTTGTAGAGGTAAAACGGATTGAGGAAGTAGGCAGCAATATGCAAAGGAGAATCCAACCTATCTTTCAGATTATTGATATCTTTCATTTTCTCATCAATAATCTGAAAGATAGCTTGGTGATTCTTCTCCAAATTATCTGAAGCTTCCTTGATAGATTTCTTAGCTTCTAAAATCTCACCATATATAAAGCCAAGAGAAGGTACCTTCTCTCCATCAGCCAACCTTAGAACCTTCACCAAAGGGCTGAAGATCTTCAAAACAACCATCACAGAACTCCAAAATCCATGACTCATAACAATATCGAATGCATTCTTACCCTTGACACACTTCGAATGCTTACTGAAACACCCTGTCCTGAAAACCACAACAAACCATGCAAAACGAGTATTTTAAGATTTTTCTAACAACCTAACTGAATAAATATAATCCACTTTATTTATTCCAAAACACCAATCAAATCAGACTAACAACCTAGCGGAAGCGAATACTAAATAATCCATCCAATAAAAATAATTAAATAATAAATAACACCAAAAAGGACCTTGGTCATGTCATCCACTCCACAGTCTTGGTCCCACGAGCTCTAGCAAGACTCAGTCCTTACCTGCATCACATAACGAGATGCCTCAGTATAAAAGATACTGAATGAGGTAACAACTACACAAAAGCTAACATTCACCAATGCCAGCAATCAATAAACACAATCATATCAACAGGCAACACATGCTATAAATAACAACAATAAACATCAATTATTCCTAATGGACCAACAACAAGAATCACGGAAATGAGGACCACTCCAAGTCCTCAGACTAACCACAGTCTAACACACAAGCACTCACCTTTGCTCACAACAATTTCCTTGATGGCACTTTCCTTTTTAAGAAACTTTCCTTTTCAGGAAACTTTCCTTTTCAGGAAACTTTCCTTTTTAGGAAACTTTCCTTTCCAGGAATTTCTAGGGTTCCTTAAATGTCATAGCAATACAACCGCAACCTCCCTTCCTCACCTGTCCACATTCCAATCGCACCATTGAAAATCAACCCCTAGATGTCTTGAAGCTACGCCCAAAGTTTCGTGATGATCCGACCATAGATGAACTCGCGATCTCTCTTTGAATCCACGTTGGTCAAGATCGCGTCATTGAAAATGATTTGCTAGGTTGAACCTTCGTTCTACCATGACATATCGGATGTATCTGCATCTCTTTCATGTGCAAGCTTTCCTTCTTCTCTTTCACCCACACTCAGCCCCTCTTTTTCTCTCCTTGAAGGTGGCCACGAAAATTATGAGGAATAACTAGGGTTTCTGCAAATTTTAGGGTTTAAATAGGCTTACGATTTTTGTTCTCCAAAATTTCTTTTAAGTCTCTCAACTTTTCAGTCTTTCCAATTCAGCCCCACAACTCTTTAAACTATCAATTAAACCCACCGACCACAATTGATTTAATCAATCTATTCTCCAAACTTCTAATTCTCTAATTAAAACCCTCAATTAATGGGTTACGGATGTTACACTTACAATCTTGCCATTCATCGCTGCCAAACATGCTCTTCAGTTGTGCCTTCTTGTCGTATAGGCTATGCAGTGTCAAGAAACAAGTTGCAAACCTTGTTGCTCCTGGTCTCACAACATCTCTCTTCTTTGTAAATGTTCTCATCATGGATAGTGTTTTATGATGAGCATATACAAAGATAGTAACAGCCTTTGCTTGATCGATTATCTTAGCGAAACCAGGAAGCTTGGAAATTCCCTCAAGCATCAAATCTAAAGTGTGAGCAGCACATCGAGTCCAAAATATCCTCGGTCTTTTCTGTTTAAGCATCTTTGCAGCTGTAACGTTGTTGGTAGCATTATCAGTCACTACTAGCACAATCTTTTCAGCCCCTACATCTTCAATACACTGGTCAATGTAGTTGAATATATACTCACCCGTGTGAGAATCCTTCGACGTATCTTTTGATGAAAGAAAGCATGTACCTCCTCTTGAGTTGACACACAAATTCATTATGCTTCTTCTTTTCATATCAGTCCACGCATCTGTCATCACTGAGCAGCCTTCTTTTTCCCATTCTTCTTCTAGACTCTTCAACTTTATCTTTGTCCTTTGCTGTTCTTCATTTAACAATGGTTCTCTCAGCTGATACGGACTTGGAGGCATCCAACCAGGCCCAAACTGTCCCAATGCTTCAGAAAATAACCTGAAAGTTTCATTGTCAATGGCGTTGAAAGGAATACCTGACTGGTAAACCCATCTAGCACAGTATTGGCGGACAGCATGTGTCTTCTCTTTAGAAATGGCATCATGGATACTCTGTTGTCGTGTTTATGCAGCCAAAGAAGCTTCAGGGTTAATGCACGTCGTATACTGATCAATGGGACCTTGGAAGTGAGGAGGTTTAAGAGTTCCAAGCTCTTTTTCCAATTTCTCAAGAATGTTGTCCTTGTTTATATTCACCTCTGCCCTCAAAGCTTCCTCATGTTTTCGCTTCAAATTTTTCTTCTCTTTTGCATCAATAATCGCTTGCTTACACTTCTTTTGATCCTCTTTAGTTGATAGAGGACAAGCTGACACATTTCCTTTCTTATGAGCAATGTGTTCCTTTATTCTATACACACCACCAAAGAACTCTTTCCCACACAACTTACATTTCACTTTGTCTGGATTTTTTGGATCACATAAGATTCCATATTCCCATCCGACATCATCTGAGTTCTGCTTAAGAAGTGGAGATTTATTTATTGGTGGATTATCTATCCTTTTCTAACCTGAAAAAAGAAACACCACACAAGAGTAACATTCAAAATAAAAACTGACTAAGTCAATAAAATTTCAAAACTGACTAACTTTTAAAATTCGACTAACAAACAAAATTGAGTAATTCATACAAAATTCAGAATCTTCAATAACAAACAATACAATGAAAACAAGAAAAATCTGAGAATAATTTCATGAAACTAATGCACAAAAATCATCAAAAAAATTAGAAGAGAGATTACGATGACAACAGCAATCACATGCTGAATGAATCCTCAGCCACTTTTCTCTGATTTTCTCTCAACTCTCAAAATTTCACAGATTGACACTGCCATAGAAGCTAAACATCAAATCGTACCAGAATCATCAGAATCATCGATTTATTCATTTTTTGAAAAATCCAAGGGCATTATCATAGATGAACAACATCAATCTGAACGAAATCAATCCTACCCTCCAAAATACATACGAAACCAGAAATGCATCCTAATAAACCCATATCAAAAATCCAATTTGAAACCAAATCCCTAAATCAAAAAGTCAATTTGAAAACAAAACCCTTAATCGAGAACCCAGATTATACGACGACGATGGAGAGAGTGAGATTAAGAGGGGAGATTGAGAGGGAGGGTGGCTATCTCAGGATGGCAATTGAAAAAAAACATAAGTGAAAAAAAGAAACAAGAGAAGCATAAGAGCTTTTTACCTCAAATTCACGAAATGAAAGAAGGTAGATGATGGATGAATTTGTGAAAACAGAAGAGATTCAGTTTGATGTCATCGAAAAAACAGAAGAAATCTCAGCTTGATTTGAGGTTTCTCAGCCTAGGGTTTGATAAACGTAGACTTCATCTTCACTTGATTTCATCTCAAAAACGTGGGCTTGGGCTTGGCTGAATTTAAAAAAAAAAATTGTAATGGTCCAACTCGGTTTCTGCAAAGAACTCGCCGCGTTTTGCAATTCCGCGGCTAACGCGGGATAAAATCGGGGCACCGCCTAACTCCACGCCCAGGACCATTTTGCCACGGTGACACTCCGATCGGCGATTACGAGGCCGCATAACTCGCTAGGCGGCCGCGTTTTTGAACAGAGGTTTTGCCATCAAAAAAAGTTTCAAAATCGTTTTGTTTATACCAGTTTTGTGGTTGGTTTGGCTTGTGGCTCAAGCCTTTCTCAAATTGTGGTGAGAGCTTATATTGAGTTTTAGACAAGTTCCATTTCACAAGAAGATAAGGCAATCATTTATCTTCGATCCTCTAGCTCCTACATCAGCCATAAGATTCTTAGGTTAGATTATTATATATAGTGTTTTAATGGACTTGAATATATTTTAAATTCAAAGTAAAATCCAATGTTATTCAATTATGTATTTGCTCAAATACATTAAATACATTGTTATTGGATTAAGCATTTATTTTTGTAGTTTAAAATATATTAAAAACAAATGTTATTCAACATCGATTTGATTTAGTTGCATTTAGATTAAAAAAAATACCAGCATTTTTCTGTATATTTCATAATACTTCTCAAACTGAAATAACACCTCCTTAGTACAAAGCTAATTATTTCCATAAAATTTTTATTTATATTTGTTAAAATACTTGAATGGGTCCTACACTTCTAAAGTTTTAAAATACCTAAACGGATCCTAAACTTCTAAACCTGAACCCAAACCCGATATGAACCTGAACCCGAATATGTATCCAAACATACTCAAACTATAAATACATAATAATAATATTTTAGTAATATTTATACTTGTAATCATCTAAACGCTTAAAATATTCGGGTATTTCAGATATTTTTGGGTATTTCAGTTATTTTTGGGTAGATTCATGTAAATATACCAAGATTTGGGGTTTTTTCGAGTAGTTTGGATATTTTAAGACCAAAATAACTAAAATATTTGAAACTTTTTATTTATATTTGTGAAAATATAACCAAATTTTATTCAAATTTAACCAATTTTTTTCCCTAATACTTTGGATATTTGAACCCGATCCGAACTTGAAGATACTCGATCTGAATCCGAGTCGAAGCTATGAAATACCCGAACGAATCATGTACCCCTAAATCCGAACATCCAAAATATCCGATCCGAACTTGAATGAGTACCGAATGCCCACCCCTTGCTCAAATACATTAGAATACATTGTTATTGGATTAAGCATTTATTTGTATATTTTAAAATATATTAAAACAATTGTTATTCAACATCGATTTGATTTAGTTGCATTTAGATTATAAAAAATACCAGCATTTTCCCATATACTTCATAATACTTCTCAAACTGAAATACATTCAAAACATTTTAAAACCTAATTGAATAACACCTCTTTATTACAAGCTAATTATTCCCATAACGTTTTTCTTTTGTTAAAAAAAAATCCCATAAAGTTACATGCTTGGTTTAGCAAAGATTTGAACGTGTCATTTCTTCAGAAACGAATGGAAGATAAAGGCACAAAGAGAAGCAAATGGACATTGCTTCGCATACTATGATCCTCGCAGACATAAAATGGATAATATTGGCCATAGGACAGGTAGAATGAATGCGGGTCATCCAATTTGACAACTATCTACAACCCAGACCTATCTTTTATTTTATATTTTGTTGAAACCAAAATAAATAAATAAATCTTAAAAAACTCGTGATTGATAATAATGTGTGTTTTTGTTATTTGAAGATAAACCCAAGCTTTAAACTTTGATTTCTACCCAAAAAAAGAGTTTGGATTTAGACCGATGGGCATTTAAACACAACATAAGCAATATTCTAGTTATTATTCCATAGCCGTGCCAAGAATTTTACAGATCTAAGACGAACAAATAAAAAAAAAAACTGTTTTATATATTTTTTGTGGTAAAATATGTGTGGTAATTAAAATTTAATATATATTGTAATAAACTAAAGGTAATAAACACTATCTATACTATTAATCGAGAGGGAGAGGCAGAAAAAAATAAAAATTATTTAAGCCATTTTCAGTTATTTATGGCTAATGCCACTATGTTTTAATGTTCAAAATAAATTAAAAAAAATATTAAGGACAAAAACGAGAAGGAGAGAAGAGAACCGCCGTTATTAAACTTTCTCGAGGCGAACAGTTTCATGAGAGTATAGTTCGTCTCTCTGCCTCGACTGTGTTGTTCCTCGGTTTAAGCAGCCTCTGTGTCTGCTCTCCGGCCTCCGCTCGATTACTGCCTCCACCAATTGTGGCTTCAGAGAATGAAATCAACACAGAAACTATAGCTGGTACTGGAAATTGAATATTTCGTGGCTCTTTGGATTTCGATAGATTTGAATTTTGTTTCTATGGATGTTTTAAAGGTGAAGAGAATCATGAAGCTGAAGAGGAAAGATTAGAAGCAGATTTTGTAGCTTATAAACCTAAAGTGTGTTCCCTGACTGTGCCGCTAAAACTCATTGCCCTGCGTGGTTCAGTGCCTCCATCGTGGATCAAGGTCTTAGTTTCCCTTCTCTGTGTTCTATTTGAGAATATTTGGGCATCATTTGAATCTTAGCTAATGTTGTTGGATGCTCTGGACTGAAATTTAGGATTTCATGAGCTCACAAGGGAAGATGGTAAGGTTAAAAGTCTGTTTTGAGCAAACCATGAACCACTAACCACTGACCCCCAATCCCTAACCTTCAACCATTAACCACTGACCCCCAATAGCCCCATCCCTAACCTCTGCCCACTCTATATCCACCCTAAACCCTAAACCCTAAACCCTAAACCCTAAACCCCAAACCCTAAACCCTAAACTCTAAACCTTAAACCCTAAACTTTAAACCTTAAACCCTAAACCCTAAATCCTAAACCTTAAACCTTCAAGGTGTCCTTGAGGTTCCTAAGGGATGCCTTGAATCTCGACGCCCAGGGAAGAGCGGCTGGGAGGGATCGATTCTGGAACTGATGAAGAGAGGTTAACTCTACAGACGACTAGAACCACCGGTTCTAAAGCTTCAGAAGCTAGAGAAATTGGTCTGGGGGGGTCCAACCGCGGCTTGACCATGGCGAGAGCGGACGACATACTCAAACAGCGGGGACCATAAATAGAAGAGGAGAGAGAAAGAAGAAGGTTTTCACGGGCGTGCGAGAGGCATCGCTGCAGTTCGCTCGAAGAGAAAAGGAGATCGGAAACCTTGTTGTTTCTTTGATAAATACAAACGTCTGGACATTTTATGCCATTCAAAACAATTTTCCATCACCGTAGACGGAAATGTTTTAAGGAAGATCAAATCTATTAATGGATAATAGTTGAGGGGATTTTTTACTTAAAAATAGTTGAAGGTTTAAAAATGGATGAGGTCAAAATTGAGAGATTTTTTCAGGAAAAATAGCAGTTTTAGCCTAGAAAGTGCTAGATATTAGCACTTTAAACCTCGAAGATATTACCCTAACACTTTAAACCTTCAAATGATTTTTACAAATACTTTAAACCTTAACACTACCTCCCGCGTTTTTTCCGATGTAAAATTCACTACAAGAAAGTTCTGGAAAAATAACAAAATTTCCGATGGGATCTTAATCCATCAGAAATTGCTGACAGTAATCGATGGATTTATGAAAAAATAGTCCTGTTGGAAAATTTGTATGTTGATATAACCGATTTATAGCTGTATGAATTTTAAAAATTCTGACGTAAAATTCACTACAAAAAAGTTACTAAAACGCTGACGAAATTTCTGATGGGGTCTTAATCCTGTTAGAATATGCGGAAACAACAGCATCATTCCGGAAGGTCTAGAATGTGACAGCAGAAGATTTAACTTAGAGAATATGGACGAAATTGAGAGAGAATAAACAAAGAGAATAGGAGAAGAAGAGAATAGAGAAGACAACTCAATAGAGCTTCTTGAGTGTATTCATCATTGAGAGTACATATATATAGAGAAAATACATTCAAGCATTATTGAAACACAAAATAAAGGATAGATAACATGCAAAGCAACTTCAAATTTAGGAGGTCTTGCATGAAGGAGAGAAAGAGGTTGATTCCTGCGTGATGTTGCATGAATGAGAGAGAAAATGGGAGGAATTAAATTCTGGGCGGACGAGTTCAGGGAGAGTTAGACCGCCAGTGCTGGACCGCCATTTCCTTCTGCACAACTGGTGGACGAGCTTCAGGAGAGCTAGACCGCCGGTGCTGGACAGCCAGTTTCTTCTGCTTGATTAATAATCAATACTCCTCCTCAAGCTTGGTCGGAGGAACCACCAAAGGCCAAGTTTGCAACGCGCAAAGAACTACCTCATTAAAAACCTTAACATAGAAAACCACTTGGGACAAAACTATGTCAAGGAAAAGAGTATAGTCTCCACGGTTGATGATGTAGCTATGGTCATGGTGATCCTCCTTAGAGATTGTTGAGACTTTTGTTGAGGCTCCAATCCTACGTCCATGAATCCATTTGAGGAACTCCCCCTTTCGGTCACCACCATGAACTGATCCACCTTCATCTCCAGTTCCATCTCATCTTCATAGACACCATAAGAGAAATTAGAGTAATAAGAGAATAATAACAAACGAGAAGAAGCATAATGAAATAAGAGTTTAGAGAGTAGCCTTTTGTGCTTCTTTGTCAATGAGGAAATGCAAAGATCCGACCTATTGGACCACCACTTCTTACTGCCACATGAACTACCACATAAGCCACTCCGGGTTCACCACGCTTGAATACAACACACACGATTCAGCTCTCGGGTCATCCTCTTTGGGTTCACTACGCTTGAGTTGCACCATACTCGGGTCCATTCTCGGGTCATCCACTCCGGCCATGGTGGTCTTGCCACTTAGGTCAGCCACATTGGTTGCCATTTGGTCTGAATTTCAACATCCCCACTCAAGATCGGCTTGAGAATAAAGAAAAGTCAATCTTGCCATGAAGACCAAACACAAGGCATCTCCTCTCATCTCCTCTCAACTCCGCATGAAGGCATCCAACTCTCATTCTTTTCTAAACTTCATAGGCTTCAGATTTGGATAGAGAATCCAACACTTCTTTTTGTTATGCCCTTTTGTTTTGCAATGATCACACCACATGCTTCTACTTTCACCACTATCTGCTTCCTTGTAAACAGCACGGCTTATGTGAGCAGATTCAAATCTTCTTTGGAACAGCCCCAATGAGCCTTCCTCCTTTTGAATCAGCATACACACCTCATTCTATTTGGGTAGCTTTTCGAACCTGAGTATATTGTGCATCATCCCATTATAAGAACAGTCAAGAGAAGAAGGCTAAAAACCTTATCTTGCTCCCTTTTTTCATTGAGAATTGGCAGATCTGTTGTTGGAGGACGAAGAAACTCCATTTCAGCCCACAAAGTTCTGAACTCACCAAAGTGTGGTGAAAACATTTTCCCCTCTTGCTGCAGATTATTCAACTCCTTTTTTTTTATCTCAAAAGTGCGACTAAGATTAGAAACATTCTCAAAAACGAGTTTGAGGATGTCCCACATCTCTTTGGCAGTTTCGATGTATGAATAGGCTTCAAGGATCTCTTCACTCAACGAAAATTGCAGAAGTGATAGAACAATCTGATCTCCTTGGATCCATAGGTCATTGCCTTGGCTTGAACCAGATCTCTTTGATACCTCTTCAACTTCGCCTTCCATCCCAGCCTCTATGGAATCATTAGACACATTGCCAATGATATATTTCCATAGGCCACAACTGCAAAGAGCAGTTATTCTCCAGTGCCTTAGGCACATCTTTAGGAAAGTGATCGTTACACCTGCATTACCAAGGAAAACAAAAACATGAACATATGTGTGTGCAGACGAAAAAAGCATATTCTCAACATGATTAATTTGGTAAGAAAATAACACAAAACCAGAGTTTCGAAGTGATAAATAACTCCTCACACTTCACGAAACCATCATTTATAAGCTTCTTCAGTACATTGCCAATCTAAATTAATGGAATCATTGTAACAAAATAAGTAGAAGCATGACAAACATTCATATAAGTTATATAACTGTTTGCTTCTATTGAAAAAACACTATAATCTAACGAACTATTCATAGAAACTAAAAGAGATGAGTAAAGCCCACAGAGACCAACCAGATTGTTGCATGAAGATGCAACATGTGGATTCCTCTCTCCAAAACCTTCCTTAGCTTCCTGTATTGCCGAACCAAAAAGCCTCTCAGCTGGTTCCAGTTTCCCCTATAAGATAAATCAAAGTATCTAGCCAGATAAATATTGTTACTTCAAAGAAAAGGAAAAACAGATGGAGCCTTATTCTTCAAACATCAACCTGAAATAAATAATCTTTTCCAAAGCCACCTTAGATTCTATGATTCTCACTTTTATGGCTTTCATATATTTCAATACTAAAATGGGACTTCAAGTTCTTGACCTTGTGACCTTTTCACTAAACGATCACTCTGTTTCACCACTCCATAGAGAACACATCGTCAAATACAAAACAGAGATTCCCAATAAGAACCTTAGAAGAATAAATACTTGCAAGAACTTGACAGAAAGATAACTCATAATAGCAGAGTCAAGTTTCAAATACCTTTGCAAACATCAACATGAAATAAATAATCTTTTCCAAAGCCACCTTAGATTCTATGATTCTCACTTTTATGGCTTTCATATATTTCAATACTAAAATGGGACTTCAAGTTCTTGACCTTGTGACCTTTTCACTAAACGATCACTCTTGTTTCACCACTCCATAGAGAACACATCGTCAAATACAAAAAAGAGATTCCCAATAAGAACCTTAGAAGAATAAATACTTGCAAGAACTTGACAGAAAGATAACTCATAATAGCAGAGTCAAGTTTCAAATACCTTTGCAAACATCAACATGAAATAAATAATCTTTTCCAAAGCCACCTTAGATTCTATGATTCTCACTTTTATGGCTTTCATATATTTCAATACTAAAATGGGACTTCAAGTTCTTGACCTTGTGACCTTTTCACTAAACGATCACTCTTGTTTCACCACTCCATAGAGAACACATCGTCAAATACAAAAAAGAGATTCCCAATAAGAACCTTAGAAGAATAAATACTTGCAAGAACTTGACAGAAAGATAACTCATAATAGCAGAGTCAAGTTTCAAATACCTTTGCGAATCTGCATTTTCTAGCTTCCTTTGCATTGATACCTGAACATGAAAAAGCCAAGTTCAAAGTTCAGTAAATCACAAACCCAAAAAATATCTTTCAAAAGACAAAGAAGCAAAATAATGTCGAGCCCAATCTCACTGCAGTCTGTTGAACTCAAGCATGTTGTCCATGAATGGATAGACCAAAATAATGTCAGTCAAGGAGTACCGTTTTATGATAGATGTAGAGTAACATTGCTTACCAGGTCTGCACGGGTGGATTTAGTAAGAGACGTAGTATCAGTAACTTTTGTTGATTCCTTGGACAGATCGAATGAAGAATGTCTCGACCTAAAAAAAAAAAACAGTACACGGAATCATTTTATGATCAAAACCGCAGAAGATAAATCCAAAACAAAAGGGCATGAAAAAAACTGTAGTATCATACTTGTGACTATACTAAGCATTCCACGAGTCTGTTCCTTGTCTGATCCTTTGTCATCTCGTCCCGACTACTACTTCTATCTCTCGGCTCCATTAAATGTTTAGAAACTGTGATTCCAGCACCATCCTGAGCCTTGTTCTCACATCTTCTATGAAAGCCTTAAGGAGCAAAATTCATCAAATAGAGAAGATGAAGCAGAGTCTTTTTATCATAACATGAGTAGATGATGCATGTCTTATACCTGGGAACCAATCTTGAATCCACTGGGGTTTTTCGCTGCAAGTAAAACGGAACAAAAAAAATTAGAAAGGAATATGAGATCTCACAACTACCACAAACATAAGCAAACATTTTCATTGGTTAGAAGTAGGAGCATACAATGTAGTCGACCACCAACGATATCTTTCATGGTCTGAGAGTAATCTCCATGTGCCTGCAAGCAAGCAAATCAAGAATCCACACTCAAGCACGTTAAGCTAATAAAAAAAGCATCATCAACACATTTAATTCAAAAGAAAAAACATGTTCTTACTATGTTTCAGCATTGGCTTTGGTCGCAAAAACCTACAAGATAAGCAAGGTGACATTGAACTTACGCCCAAACCTATCCAAACAACCAAGCTTAGCGCTGCTTTGATTACTAATTCCGGAGCTACAGACATTTCAAGTAGTATTGGTTTGGGAGAGGATGGTAGTCAAGAGATGCATCACATTTACATAGGAACAGATACAGATTTTGCATTTGCAGATTCTTCTGGATAACAATTATAGAAAATCTGATCAATATATGATGAAAATATAAAATCATTTGAAAAAATTATAGCCTATTAATTTTGCTGCTTACCTGAAGATCGATTTCTTGATAAAAGTTCAAAATAGAGCAGCTACAATTCTTCTAATAAGTCTATAATATATTTAAAAAATACTTAAACAAACCAGCAAGAACAGATTCTTGACTCTTTTCTAAATATGATCTTTGAACCCACTAAAATTCCATAGAACAGCTTAAAAACATTGAAAACATCTATTTTCATAAACGATGAAACTATAAAACACTGTTAAACATCAAATTCATTCAAACCCTTTGACATTTTGTGGGAAAATAGATCAGGCTTGGCCTAGATTTGTTTTTCATAAATACGAATAAAACTATTTAGAACAACAACAAAACTTTTATTCTTCGAAGCTTTATTGTAAAAAACGTACCATTGCAGCCACACAGCCCAGTTGAGCTAACTCAAAGTGTAAACAGACATTGTAAGTTTGTTTCAGACAAACTTAAAACAAAGCCAAGCTGGAACCGGTTCCTCTCGTGAGCAATTGATCATCTTCGATGGATTTGGTTTAATTAGCACGCAATTTGAATCAAACGTAAGACGACACTAATCCAATTGGCAATCGTTAGAGATATTGATAAATCACAAAATTTTCACAACCCATAAAACAATTAAAAAGCTGTTTTTGTAAGATCCTTGTCTCACATATATAGAAATGGGTTAAGAAAAAGAAATCGATTTCGTGTTTCTTCATATTAGCAGTATAATTCGTTTGAGATGATAGTGATGATGATGATGATTGTAGTAGCTGCGTAGAATTGTAATCAGCTGTTTGATTTATGAGCCAAAAGGGAAAATAATCGAGAGATATCAATTTCATTCATTAACATCTTTCTCTTTCTTTATTGAATCCTGATTTGTTTAGGGGATTGTCAAACTAGTCTTTTTGATTAGCTTTCTCTTTTATGCTCAAGTTTTTTCAAGAATGTGCCACTGTATCAGTTCAGAAATGGGATCCCTTTGACCACTGCTGCTGCAGCGAAGTTCACTAATGGAGAGCTCGACACTGCTTTGAGAAAGGTGAGATACTCTTCTTTTCTAGAGTTTTTTTTTTTTTTTCAAAATTTGCCCTGCTTATTTGAGATTGGGGAATTAGGATTTTGTAATCTCTTTGCCTTAAATGCTTTTATGAAATAGTGAGATCATGGAATTTTAGCTGATAAACGATTGCTGGAGCAACTACTTAGTGCTTATTCTTTTGGTTTGTATTCCTCTTTTGATGCAATTTCGCTGAACTTGTCAAGTTTCATGTTAATTGGATTGAAGTTTTCCTCTGTCATACAGTGGTTTTGATCATATTAAGGTATTTGATAATTAGTGCTTGTTGATATGCTTAAGCCCTTGGGTTCTGGGGTTTCACTTCCTCATCTATCTGGCCATGTTAATTTATTGTTGAGTCAAGTGATTCTGACCATGAATTGAAGTTATTGAGGTTTTTGTTGTGTTTAAGTATGCTCTGTTAATGATAGGCTCTGCGACATTTTAGTTTTCTTTCAGCACATTTAGCTGATCATTTATTTATTTAGTTATTGAACTTATTGTCTGTCTAAATTCTATAGAGGTTGATCACCAAGAAATTCAAAGGTATGTTCTCAGAAAAAGCTACATGATTATTTCCGGTCTAATCATACTTTTTCTGAAAAGATACTTGAGTAGTTTATTTGAGTTTGAGAGAACTTAGCCCAGATTTTCTATTGGTTCTGTCGTTTATGGAGGCAGATAATGAGTGAAGTTTCAGATTAGTTAACACCACTTCTCTAATTGAGAAACAGAAGCAGTCAAATATATTTTTTGTTGAAGTGTTTGCTTATTATAATCTTCTGTTTATGACTTCATGTTTTAGTGTCATTGGAATTGACTAAGCCCTGCCTAGTATTTAATCTCTATGTGTCTATCTAGTTTAGCTATCCAATAGTTAGTTGTTAAAAGTAGAAATAAAACTTATTGGCTTTTGTTTAGATTATCTACATGATTCTTCTAGGACGAATCATACTTTGAGTGAAAAAATAGAGTTACTTTGTTTGAAAATGATAAAATGTTTTAATATGTGAAGTATGTGATTAGTCACCACTATTTTGCTATTGGAGAAGCAAATCAATCAAGGGTTAATGGTTTAGGACTTTAGCTAATGATCTGCTGGTTATGTATTATTGGAAGAGACCATTGTGCCTATCTTATTTGGTAGTCATACACGTAGCAAATCATAGTCATAGATTAGATTTACTTAGAGGGTTTGTTTTTGAATGCAAGTTGCTATCTTTAAGCTAATAAGAACTTCGTATAGTCTCTGGGATAATTTTGTGGATTAGTTTAGTTCATTTTAGAGATTCTCGACTGAAAGTGCAGTGAATAAAACAAATCCCAATGTTCGTTAGTGTTTTGGTTTTTATCATTTGGTCTCTACTGATCGATTTCTAAAAGCAAGAGTCTAAATAATGTGGTAGGATCAAGGATGGATTAATACATGGCTTGAAGGTGATGTCATCATACTTTGTATTCAAAATCAGGATTCTTGGTGTCTTTATCTTAGATACGTTTATAACATTTTCTCTTGGTCTTTCGCTCTTTCTCTTGTGGGTCATTAACATACAATCAGTTGATTTCCAGCTTCTAGGTCGAACGAAAATTGCCTCTCGCTACAATTCTAAGGTTAACGCTTGATGCTAAGAAAAAGACACGTGTCTCAAAAAATTCGAAGCTTAACCCTTCTTCTTCCTTTTCTCTGCTACGTTTTAGAAGCTTGGAAGCTAAAACAAGACCCATCACCTCGGCTGGAAGAGCACCACGCGTCGCGTGGTGTCCGGTGCCCCCCCCCCCCCCGGGCGGCCCTTTTAAAGACATATAACTTTCCCATAGAGCTGAAAAATTATAAGCCATTTTTTAAAAGAACAAAAACTCCATTTGCATACCAATAAACTAAAAGAAACAGTTCAGGGAAAAGTTTGAAAAAACTTAGCATTTATCTGCCAAAATCTGTTTTCAGTCACATACAATTCTATACCATTTTATGACAAATCACCTCCGGATAAAAAAAATACAAATGTGGAATAAAACAACAAGCAAAACGAAAAAAAACAAAAACAATACTCTCTATGTCGTCACATTGATTAATTCTTTTATCATTTTCTATTAATTTTCTTTTTTGACTACAGACTATTATCTATGAAATTATGTCTTTTTCAAAAAAAATTTGTTTGTTTCTCTAATATTTCTCTCTGTTAACTTATCGTTTATCTTCAAGTCCCTCGCACAAAACACCTTCTCTAATTAAGCATCCACCAGTTTTTTTTTTTTTTTTTTTTTAAATTCCGATGTGTTCTTCTGAAGTATATGTTTTTTTTTTCTTTTTTTTTTTTGCTTTTGCTATGACCGGCATGAAAATTAACTTAGCAAAAAAAAAACATATTAAAATTTAAAACTTCACAATATGGGTTCATGGCCTTTTGCCTTTCGGGTAAATTATGTCTTTATATTACATGACGTGTCTATGAATATATATATATGATAGAACAAGTTGATGTTTGATTCCTAATACCTGATCGAATACATTTTTCGTAATGGTAGTTCGTTAAGAAAGTATGCATAATTGTATATATGTGTGTATCTCACATGATCCAGTGTGTTCCATTACAGGTGAACAGTTTCTCTTTTTTCCTGATTAAAATGTCTATAATTGTAGTTAGCTAGGATTAAGGAAGTTAACGATCATTTAGCATATGAATTAGAAGTTTTAGCATATCTAAAACTCATCTCAAACTTACATTTGAATAAATGCTAGTGTATACATATATTCTTTAACTCCGAAAAGACAGAAATGATGATTTTTATGCAAAATATGCATCCAACTTATTTATCTCTCTATTTGTGTAACAAAAAGGCAAATTTGCATAATATTCATATTTTCCAATTGTTCACTACTATAGTAACAACTACATATTAATCAAAACATGATATTAAATAAAAACCAAAATAAAAAACCGGTAGCGTAGCACATAATATATGTGTACACAAAATCACACATGCCATGAATATATTTACGTAGACCAACTGTATTAGTTGTAAATCATTTTATATGCTTTTTCAATATATATAACTTTTAAAAATTTAAGTATCAAATAAAATTCAAAACAAAAGTACGATGAAAAAGAAACCGCGCTTATGGACGGGTATTAGCCTAGTTTTACGGAATGGCAAAATATATTATAAACTGCCAATATTGATATATGTTAAATGATGTTTTTTTGTTCCTTAGAATTACTCAATGTATTTTAGATTTATGTTTAATTGGTCTGCAACACAAAACTTAATATTAGTGAAAACAAATAAAGAAACCCATGAGATTGCCAATGGAAAACTTCCGTAAAATCGTAGATGTTCTAAGTCACCATGCAAGGCCATTGTAACTGCACATGTATCATGTCTTCATGTGTAACCACGTTTATGATTTTTGATTTTATAACAAACTTTTCTCAGACTTATTTAATTAATATCGTATTGAGATCAGATTTTAATCCAAGTTATACGTTGGTTTAAGCTATTTTCATATGGTTAATTATGGGACCACAGAACTTTAACTACTATTATTAGATGTTCAGGTTATGGATGAGAACGTAGATTAAGAAGATGACATTCAATCCAAGAAGAAGAGCACCAAGTTTGGAAAACTTAGCGGCTTATTGCATATGATTCTCTTTCCTATATCTAGCACAAATATTGACGATAATGAATATATGACTCGGATTAAAAAAAAAAAAAAAAAAAAGGAGAAGACGAGATCAGTTTATAACTTTAGACAATGTGCGAGGTAGATGCTGATTCTAAACGTCGTCCAAGCAAGAAAAATGAAAGAACACATTTAGTGAAATGTATTAAGATGTCTAAATTTTATTTATCGTAAAGAGTATAAAATATATTACAATGGTGGACACTGGACACTACTAAACGTAATAAGTACATATTAACAAAACATTTAAATAACTCTCATGCGAATCATATATATGAACTAGGTGAGGTTACTGCGCCCGGCGCGGGGTATGAGATTTGGTATTCATTTAGGGAGTTAATATTGTAACATTAAATATTTAATTAAATTTGCTTAAATAGCATTATCGGAACACTAACCTTATACCGCCAATCATTATTAGGGAATATGGAAACTTTAACGCTATTCAAAATATTTTGAGACTAAATCATCATATCTGCTTCAATACCTTCAGTTGGTTCAATACTATCAGAGCTTAGGTAGTTTTTTCCTTCACCTAAATAAATATGTTGGTTTTTAAAACCAAAACGAAAACAAAACCATATCGACGGCATATGTAGGTGTCAATATCCACTTCACCAGGATTAGGTTCATTCTTTTTTCCATCACCAATATCCAACATGCATATTGAAAAGGATTCAAGTTCTTGTGCACCGGCGCTATAAATACCCCGAGCTTCATATTCTTAGTAAACATGAGAAATTTGCAATTTTTCCAAATAGACGATGAATTAAAAGCATCCATTACGGTCTGTTCCCTCCCACCTCAACGATAACATGTAGTATCTGTCTAAAATTATCACCAAACACAACGACCATACCTCTGAATGGCTTGTCTAGTACTCTGCATAAGATCAAAGGACTTTACCTATGCATTCCTATGTGATTCTAAAATGGGGAAATTGGAAAGTTGAGTAGTTTTTCAGTTTTAATAGATGATTTAGGTAGTTTTTGAGATTTGGATAGTTTTCAAATAAATACCACCTATTTTCCTCTTAAAAACTACCCTAAAACTTAAAAAATTTCAAAAACTACCTAAATCACAAATAAAAACTTAAAAACTACCCAAATCCTAAACCACCCTTCTAATTAATTACGTTATATATCATAATAACAAATGCAGTTACATGATATAAAATGATTCATGTACCAATAATGCATTATATATTATTAACCCAAAAACATAGTTAAAACTATATATATATATATATATATATTACAAAAGAAAACTAATGTATATATAATAGTCAAATGTATATATTATTAATTTTTTATCAATCCAAATTTACAAAACTCTACAGATATGTATGGTAAAACCAAACACAACAATTTTGTATTTTCTTCAAACATATAAAATTTTCATAATCTATCAATAAAATATATATATAATCTAAGTTAATAGCAAAAAATAACCTCAAACTGATGATTGATTTAGTAAATAGCTTTCGGTGAACAAGACAGTGTTAAAGGGGGCATTGGGAATGACATTGGAGTCCTTCATTTTATCATATGTGATACATCTCTGTTTCATGCAATTTTTATAAAAAATTGTTATCTTGCTACTATTATTTAAAAGCAGGTGTTATATATTTCTGTTTACACATCAATTTTCAAGTGAAATACTATTATTTACATATGCCATGTTATTTTTGCAACACGAATTTACCTTTCTTTTTCTGAAAATTTTGTTTGGTTTTATTCAAAATTTCATGTTATTTTATATTATCACGCTAATTTTTTTTAGTTCACTAATTTATCTAGATATCATGCTATTTTAACATGATACATGCTACTTATTTTAATTACCCGTTCCCTTTTCCACCACATGTCTTATGTCCCCTTTCATCCAATCTATGATTATGCCCCCTTTCATCCAATCTACATGTGGGGAAGAAGAATAATGCACATGCAATAAAGACTTTGAAGACATTTCCTCCCCAAAATTACTTTAGTTACCTAAAAAACCTGCTGCATAGTTATTTTCTAAAACAATATCTAGATTTATGTTGTTTCGCAAATAAGCCTTATAATCTATTAAAGTTAGATACCGTAAAATCCGTTGACACTAACCTAGTATACATTTATTTTTAAAACTCCATTAGTAAACAAAAGAATAACTAAAGAATAACTTTTTGTAGGATTTTTAAATACCGTAAAATCTGTTGACTCTTACTTTGTTCCTTATTAGTCATATTTCGTTGATAACATTAACATTTGTATATTGGTTATGTTCGGAAGCTGGTTTAAGTTCAGATGTGATTTAATTGTGCCTGGTTAAAGATCAATTAAATGAACCAAGGAATCTGGTTTAGCTTGGCCCAAGCTGCTTGGGTTAAAGTCTGGTTATGAGCAAGGGTTAAGACGCAGCGTCTTGAAGAAGCCTCTCGATGACTTAAAAGCTTTCTCAAGATCAACATCTGTTAGAGCATATGAGTGAGTAAGAGAGATAATATAAAGCGTCATACTTTATTCATCTTCATTCTTGGGTGTGAGTGAGAGAGAGAGAGAGAGTTTGTTCGGAGAGTTGATCGGAGAAAACGACTTGCAGATCGGAAAGTCTTGAATATAGTGGATTTCAAGACCTGTACTTTCTTGGAATCGTTCGATTTCTCGTTCTTGTTTCAATCTTCGATTCTAATTCCGATTAAAGAATCTTCTAAGTTATGAACATAATCGATGACTTGCCTGATGATTTACTCTTGCAAATCCTATCTTTGGTTCCGATAAAAACTGCCTTCGATGCTCAACTTCTGTCTAAGAGATGGCGAAATCTCTGGAGAAGATTGTCGATCCTCAAATTTGATCGTGCCTCTCACAAATCAGATATCCAGTTTAAACTGTTCATGCATACAACAATGGCATTTCTTGAGTCTCCAGTTATCGAAAGCGTGAATCTCAGAGTTGCTCCAACCGAAACTACTCATGGTCTTTTGGTCAGGAATGATGTTCTTGCTCAGCGACGTTTGCGAAAGGTGGAGATAGTTAGTGCTAATCGTGATCAGTCAATTTTAAGCAGCGATATCTATCAACTTCAAAACCTTGTGATCTTGAAACTCGAAAGTTTAATTCTTGAAGATAATTATGTTATCCCGATTTCATTACCATCCCTCAAGGTGTTGCAGCTTATTCATGTCAAGTATCCGAGCGATGAGTCTCTCTCTAATCTTTTATCTAGTCTACCGAGTCTCGAAGATTTGACGTTGGATCGATGCCCAGTGATCAACCTACAACAACTCTAGCTATCGTGGTGCCTTGTTTGAAGAGATTAACATTTGTTAGATGTCCAGATTATTGTCGAAACCATCTTATGATGTTGAATGTGAATGCTCCTTCTTTGAACTATTTGAGTATTGAAGAGTATTGGCGAACCGTTTCTTTCGCTGATCGGAAGATGAAGGAGCTCGTAGAAGCAGATGTTAATGTTACTTTTATCAATACAGAGAAGCTTTTGAGAACTCTTATATCTGTTCAACGCCTTTCTCTGTGTTTAGTAACTTCAAAGGTAATGATCACTCTAAATCGAAATAAGGTTTTTGGTAATAATCATTCATTCATTCTTGTGATTTGGATTCTGTTTTGTCTTTATGTAGATTCCGCAGGGTAATGTCATCTTTGATCAACTTGTTCGTTTGGAGATATGTACATGTCAAAAAGAATGGTGGAATCTTCTTGAGAGAGTCTTGTTTGATTCACCTAAACTAAGGTTTCTCAAGCTTCATCAAAAACATCGTTTTGGGATTATGGATCCAGAGGCTAGCTGGAAAGAACTAAGTTCTGTTCCTATATGTTTTGCTTCTCATCTTGAAACATTCGACTGGAGAGGTTATATAGGCACACAAGAAGAGAAAGAATTAGCGAGTTACATCCTCAGAAATGCTTGGAGATTGAAGACTGCAACGATCTATCCAGTGATCTCACACCGGAATAATGTAATGCGTCGGCTTATCAAAAACACTATGCGCAATGAGTTAGAGAATCTTTATCCGTGGTTCACTTGTCAGCTTCTTTTCAACTGAAGAAAAAAATATTCATTTGTCTTTGCTTAGATTTTACTCAGGCTTTTGGTTTTATTGCCTCTTAGTTTGAGGATTCTTCAAATTCAGGAAAGATGTATAGAGAAATCGATGTGTATGTAACGTTATAAGATTTTGAACAGAATAACTAAAACATAATATGATAGCAAATTTCAGCAGCAATGATTCATAATATGGGGAAGAAACAATCTTTCTTCTACGGTTTATCTTCATGATCATCTGATTTATTACTAATTGTGACCATTTCCATATGTTTAGTTTGGGAAGAATCAGTTCTAAAGATATTTATTTTTTGACCTCTTGTGGGGATAAGTTATATGTCTCGAATATAATGTGTAGGATATATCTCCTTGAAGATTATTTGGTATAGATAATTATTATGATTAGGATATATCCTCTCATATTTATTATTTGTATTTATCTCTTGCATATTTAATTTTATATTATTGTGTGTCATAATTTCATTGATGTATATACAGTATATATATATATATATATATAACTTGTCGGCCTCTACATCAAAATAATACACAAGATATGTGATTGTGTTTTTGTGTTCCTAACCACGTTCAAGTGGTTACAATGTCGATAGTTTCGGTTCCTCTGTTTGATGGAAATAATTATGAGAATTAGAGTGTACAGATGAAAACGATTTTAGAATCATTCAATATGTGGGATGTGGTGGAGAAAGGAATTCAGAAAGCACTATTTCAAAAGGCTAGATCAGCATCTCAAGAATTAGAAGGAGAAAGTTATTCTTCATCCGCCGCAGCTACTGAAAACTATTCAATCTGTTGGAAACAATGGATGGAATGGAAAGATGTGAGAGCTCTTTCTTTAATCCAAAGTGGTTTAAGCCATGAAACTTTTCCAAGAGAACTTTTATTGCTGCGATCAGTAGGTGGTCCTATATTTTAAGCTAGAAAGCTAGTTGATTTCAAGAAAAGTACAAATATATGACAATGAGCAATGCAGAAATGATTCATGAATTTACTGGCAAATTAGTGGAGCTCATGTTTCGTATGAAGTCTTGTGGATGGAAGGTCAAAGATAAAATATTGGTGAAGAAAATTCTTTTATATTTGCCTCCAAGATTTGATAAAATCTTAGGGGATGTTGCAGAAACACTTTCTATTAGTGTGTTTATCGATTGTTTGCTTGTTCATGAATAAAAAATGAGACTTGTTGAACAATCGGCCATTCACAGTGTTGATGCGGAAGAAAGCTTTGAAGAAGAAGCTGAAATATTATACACTTTGAATGAGATTACTCAGTGCCAAGTGTCATTGATGGAGAGATAGAGAGATGTTATGTCGTTGGCGCAGCAAAATCAAAAGATGTTAATGCAAATGCAGAAACAAATGATGGTGATAATACAACAACAAGAAAAAGTGAGTCGAGTCTCTTCTCTGTTGGGATATAAACCAATGTCCCACATCTGAAGATTAGAAAATAACAGTTTAATATATAAGTCAAGTCAATCTCCAATTAATATGAGGCCTTTTGGGAAAGAGCTCAAAGAAAATCGTGCGGACTAGGCTAGTTGGTCCAAAGTGGACAATATAATCCTAGTAAGGAGTTGACTTGGGCTTGCAAAAGCTTAACAAGTGGTATCAGAGCAAGGTTCAGAAAAGTGGATCTAGTAAGTGGTGTGGGCTTGCAGGTTTTTTGTAGGAGGAGCCCTCAATATGACCTAGCGATTAAGGAGTGCTGGTGCCTTGGTGCCAAGGTTTCACTAGAGGGGAGACTACAGTTAGTGGTCCTTGGTTTGAGGAGAGGATTGTTGGGATATAAATCAACGTCCCACTCCGGAAGATTAGAAAATAACAGTCTCATATATTATCATGCTAAATTTTTTTAGTTTACATGATGCTATTTTAACATGATGCATGCATGCTATTTATTATCTATATATCATGCTATTTTAACATGATGCATGCTATTTATTTTAATTACCTGTTCCCTTCCTCTCAACATTGTGGATCTTGGATCCAACACTCAAAAGAAATATAGAATAAATTTATAAAAGAATTGTAAAAGAAATTACATTGCTAGAATCGACTATGGAAAATGTGTATTATTGCTTAGAATGAATGACAAGCAGGCCCCTTTACAAAAAGCATTAGGGGGTCTATATTCATATGTAAATGAGACTTAAATGCTGCTAATTAATTCCATGATTCTCTTTAAATGTGTCGGTTTTGATTCTGCTTTTATTGTCATAATGTCTTAGCTTTTGAACTTAATTGGGCTTTCTTTACGCTTTTATCTCTTCAACTTACCAGATATTTGTTACTCTGTGAATTCCCACCTCGTTCCTCCGGACTCCTTGGTGATTAGCCAGATTTAATCCTTCCGGTCCGAACTGTTTCTTCTTTATTATGTATCTTCTAAGTGATGGATCCTCAGTTCGGGATCCGGTACCAACAATTGCCCCCAAGTCCTGCGAGTTATTGCTAAGCTCGGAGGACTTAAGTTATTAATGTGGACGTCAATCCTTTATTCTAATCCCTTAATTTGCTTCGTGTCTTGTCATCATATCCCTTAGATTTCGGTGTTCGGCTGATCTAATTGCATTGACACACATCGCCATTTATTTCAGAATTTTTATTATTTAAAATTTGGAAAAACTCTTCGACTTTCCCACTACTCCCAAGGCGGTTTTCTTCCCCGGCTTTTAGGTAAAGTCTTTCTCTTTTCTTCTTATTTTTCTTTTATTGCTGTTTTGCTTCGTTCCTTGCTCTCTATCTCCCCTTTGCTGGAAAATGTTTTCACCATTGTTCTCCTCCTATTTCTTCTTTCATTTTTTGATCCGCTACTTTTTGATCATAGAATTATGTCTTCCCCTTCCGAAAGATTTGCAGTCGACGCAGCTGAAAAGGAAACTTCAAAGGTGGTGCTAACCATGGGAACTTCCATGTCTCTATCATTGGTTGAGTGTACTCAGCCTTGAGACCAATTCGGTCCACATTATAAGACATGGTCAACGCCCAATTCCCTCAAGAACATCTGGGAACTCTTTCGGGTTCCGTCTGAGGTTGATTTTGTTCTCCTGGAGTCAAACAAATCTCCTGAGTCAATTCGTTTCAGCTTCCTTTGTATCTACGAAATTTTCTTTACGGGCTGTGGTTTCTTCTTCCCATTCTTAGACGTGATTCTCCTTGACCTTAATCATCTCGGAATTGCTTTCCCGCAGATGGCTCCGAACATGCTTCATGCCATCTTGTGCACACTCACGGTTGCGGCTGAAGCTGCGTTTTTGTTAAGCAATAGTGATCTTCTCGAGCTCTTCAGTGTTCGTAACTCAAAGAAAGGGTCGGGGTATTTTACCATTTACCCCAGTGACAGGAATTTGATGACCGGGTTGCCGAAAAAGGACAAGAACTGGTGGAGGAACTGGTTCCTTGTCGAAGTTGATACTGCCACTGTTAATGGTCTGGCTGATATGCTGCGAAGTGACTAGGCGAGTGCACTTGGTAGAACCTAAGTTTTTCCGACTAACAGTTGCTTGGATTTTATCCTAACTTCTCTAACTTGTGTTGCTTCCTTCTTCTTTCAGTGGCTAAATTCGACCTGCCCCTTGGACAGGCTTCTTGGATTTTTACAGATTAGTTACCGAGGGGGACGTTGTCTGGAATTCCTTCTCTCTTGACCGGATTCACAAGGTGGGAGAGCTTCTGAGGAGAGGAGGACTTCGCTCTTTAGACGCTTCTCTGAACATAATCGATACTACCGGTATGAGTTTCTGTGAGGGGAAGGCCGTGGAGAATACACAGAGGACTATCGAGAAGAGGCTAAAAGAGCAGATCGATGAGGTCGGTAAAAGTCATGAAGAAAAATCCATTGCACTGAATGAGTAGTTGCTTGCAAAAATAGCCTCATGCGGATCTTCTCGTTCATTCCTCGAAGTCTCGGTCCAATTTGGTATCAATCTCTCTCTTAGCTTATCCGACCGTAGTTGCTGATGACGAAGATGAAGAGGAAGACGGATCTGTTGTCTCTTTAGCACGTAAAAGGAAGGCCTCGGTGGCCAACTAAACTCCTCGAGAGGATAAACCAAAGTCCCAAGCAAGTGACAAAAGAAAAGATTCTTCGTCGATGCCTCCTCCTGCTCCTCGTACTGCCGCTACCCACAAGGATTCTGGAGGTGGTCCGGAGCATCAAAGTAAGTCCGATTCACCTCGCCCTGGGTGCTCGTCGCTGTCTTCATCCGCTTCGGACTCAACTCTGAAGATTGACTATTCTTCCCATCGTAATTTTTATCCGTGATTTTGTTTTTATCTTAACCTTTACCTGATTCTTCATCTCTGATACCTTTTTAGACATATTCTTCAGAGAAAGTTGCGAACATCTTCAGACAGTTCGTATCTCGATCTGGCAAGAAGCTACCTTCTTCTGATCATTGGAGTCCAGTTTTCTGTGAACAGTATGTTCGCCAGGCTAATCGGATAGCTCAGGTGTTTGTTGTTGTATGTTTTTTTCTTTTAAACTTTATACCCCTCTATATCTCCTCATGCTTATTTCCCTTTTTGTCGTTCTTCCTAGATTGTGGCCGACCATAATGACATAGTTAACTTTTACGAATCTATTCTTGCAAAGTAGTCCCCGAGGAAGATCTCGCGAAGGCTAAGAAGACAATCTCTGACCTTGAATCAAAGAATGAAGGACATAGAGGGCTTCTGAAAAAGAGGCGGCAAGGCTTGAACGTGTAGTGAGGCTGGAGAAGGAGAGCAACGAGGCGCGGTCGATAGTCAAAGCGTATGAGGAAAAACTCTTGGCTCTCTCTTTGAACAAAATGCTTTGATGGTCACAAACTTTTCTCTTAAACAAAAATGGCTTCTTCCAAAGAGAGGTATGAAGAGGTGACTATGAAATATAGCACACTGCTAAAGCTTTGAGATCATGACCTAAGGCTAACACCCAGATTGGTGAGAAAGGAGATCAAAGGGCGGGGTCGAACTCTTCTTGGACAAGCTACTGAACACATCAGCTCATTAGAGACCAAATCACGTCTCCAGTCTGATGTAAACGAACTGAAAAAGTAACTTGACCCTCATCAATCACCTCGAGAGAGGTGAGACTAGCTTGGAGAAGGGGGAGAACGAGGTGGAGAGTTTGCTTACCGAACTAGCTTGAAGTCGCTCCGTTTGATCTTCATCAGTTC
The DNA here is from genome assembly GCA_028015245.1 of Cardamine occulta. Lineage (NCBI taxonomy): Eukaryota > Viridiplantae > Streptophyta > Magnoliopsida > Brassicales > Brassicaceae > Cardamine > Cardamine occulta. The sequence goes on from CM051369.1 coordinate 6,654,022, forward strand.
GCTTTGGCCTTTGCAGATTCTCCTCCTCTTCTCAAACCTAACTCTGTTCTCCACGTGGACAATGTTGACCAGCCGGACGTCGTGGTTTCCAAGTACCTAGCTCAACTAGTGGATGAGGTACGGTTCAATCAGTTCGGTTATAATTTTTCTATTATTAATAACCGTCAACTGGCTAAGCTTAAGCATTGGGTTTCCCTAAAATTATGACTGGGGATTCGATGGGAGTCTCACTTGACCAAAACGAACGTGTTGAAACTGTCAAACCTGCGGCTAACCATTCTTCAGGGGCTGATCTTTCAAAGGATGGCGATGCTACTGCAGAGGTGAACTAATCGCGGTTGCATCCATTTTTTTGGGGGGATGTCCCAATATTTCTTTCACCCTTCCTTAGACACGGTCTTATTGTTTCGTATCGCCATGAGGGGTTAACATTTTTGGATTAATGTTTGTTTTGCCCAAGGGGGCTCGTAAGACTTATTGACTTTGATAGTTTTGAAGTCTATTTTGAAAGTTTTTAAGTAATCGAACAAATATGTAGGTTTGTAAAGTCTGACTTGTTCTTTAAACTCTTGGTCGAGTTATTTTCAAGAGAAAATGGGTTGATCAGACCCTTACCACTTTTAAAGGAAAACTCTATCTAGTTATCCTCAGTAAAATGCGAAGATAGAGCTCGGCTTAAGAATTGGTGCACCATTTAAGTATTTGAACCCTCGAGCTGTTGGTCGGTTTGCAGCCCGAACTGGTCACTCTTCTTTATGCATAACATAAATTCTCCCTCGAATACCTAAGACTTTGCCAAATCTTCAGGACAAAGTGACCTTAACACGCTATGATCTCATTAATTACTTTATTAAATGCTCTCAATTGAAAAATAGGTAGATGATAAAGCAGAAAACACAAGGAGGAAGATTTTTACCTATAAACCGAAGGAGGAAACCGTCTCGGGAGTAGTAGGGAAGTGGAAGAGTTTTCCCACGCCTTAAAATAAAAAATTCTAGAAAATAAATGATGGCACGTGTCAGGGCTATCAAATCAGCCGGACTCCAAAATCTAAGGGATATGATGACAAAACTTAAAGCAAATTAAGAAATAAGAATTAAGAAGATACATCCACATTAATTACTTAACTCCCTCGAGCTGAGCAACTGCTCGCAGAACTTGGGGGCAATTGTTGGTACCGGATCCCGAACCGAGGATCCATCACTTAGAAGGTACAGACACGTGTCCGCCACATCGCCAAAATAGAGAAGAAACGGTTCGGACCAGAGGGATTACTTTTTCAATCATTTAGGAAAATAAAACACACTTCTTATCGATTTCAGTAAAATAATTTCCTTTATAGTTTCTTTTACAATTTTGTGACAAATTCATTCTATATTTCTTTCGAGTGTTGGATCCAGTATCCACACTCCTTGGGTTGACTTGTGCATCGGTCCGACTATATCCGTTGACCAGCGCATGAATGGGTATGGGGCCGTAATTGACGAGAGCAGCTCTGATGGTTGATAGAATAATGGAGCATGTTGCTGAAACTTTGCGCATCGCCGAGCATATCCGCGATCATGGTAGGCCAGTAATATCCCAAGTGTTTGATTTTAAAAGCCATCAACCGTCTAGAAGAGTGATTTCTTCAGAGTCCTTGGTGAATTTTGCTCATTATGAATTCTACCCTTTCACCATGGACACATAACAAATATGGATCACTAACTCCTCTCTTGAATAGTGACTCTTTTATCATGCAAAACTTTGCGCTAATGGTTCTAAGTTTCTGGGCCTGCCACTTATCTTTTGGCAGCTCACCAATCTGGATGTATTTTTTGATAGGAATCCTCTAGTCAGCTCCTAATCATCAGCACAAATACCTTCAGAGTTCTCATAATGTGGGTCCCTAAAATTAAGGATAGACTCTGTATCGAACTCCAAATTCTCATTGGGTTTGGTTTCTTCACGCTCTGATTCGAGCTCCAGTTCAAGCTTTGGTTCACGGTTTTCTACCTCCAGACCTAAATCTTGCTAGGGAGTTCCCACTTGAGGTTCTTCAGGTGCGACCTCAATTCTAGAATTGTATCTTGTGCGTGCTTTGTTGGGTCTTCAGTCTCCAGAACCGTAATCTGACTTAGTTGTTAAGTCGGGTCCGTCTGTTTATTCCTTTTTTTCTCTACCGTCTCTTATTCCTGGATGAACTTTTAACCAGAATTTTTTTTTGACCAAATGATCACTTTTGTGACCTTTTTACCGCCATTGCTTCATCAGGAATGGGTATACTTTGCCTTGAGATGCATTTCACCGGAATTACTCTTTTCAATCAGAGTTGAAGTGGATGTTAGTGCTACCAGTGCGTCCGCCGATGTTACTACCGCTAGTGCTAATTTTTCCATCATCATGTAACGAGTTTCCGGATCCATTAAGCTTTTGCTTATTTAGTAAATTGGCTTTTGCTCTCCGTGATCTTCCGTAAGATTACTCCACATATAGCATGTTCGGAAACAGAAATGTATAGATATAATCTTTCATCTATCTTTGGTTTGGACAGGATTGGTGGAGTCGTTAAATAAGTTTTCAGTCGCTTGAAAGCCTCCTCACAGTCGTTATTCCACTCGAACTGTTTGTTTCCATACGGGCTGCTAATTCCTTTTAACAATTGATAGAAGGGGTGACATTTATCCGTTGAACGGGATATAAATCTGTTTAATGTTGCGATATGTCCAGTTAACCGTTGCACTTCTGAGGCGATGGCATTGTTAGAAATGGGTTAATTCGATTGGGGTTTGCCTCAATTCCCCGCTTGGTCACTATATGTCCAAGGAACTCTCCATACGGAACTCCGAAGGTACACTTCGTGGGAGTTTACTTCATACCGAACTCATTCAAAATTTTGAAGTACTGTTCGAGATGTTGTATGTGTTCGGCTTTTTTGAATGACTTAACCAGCATATCGTCAATGTACACCTCTATTGTTTTTCCAAGATATTTTTTGAACATTTTGTTGAAGAGGCGCTGGTAGGTTGTTCCTGTATTTAAAAAAAAAAAATACTATGTAGCAATATGTACCTCTATCCATGATGAACGAAATCTTCTCCTAATCATCCGGATGCATCTTGATTTGATTATAGCCAGAAAAAGTATCCATGAAACTTAATAGCTTGTGCCCAGCAATCAATTCTACCAATCTATCAATGTGAGGTAATGGGAAGCTATCTTTTGGGCAAGCTTTGTTGATGTCGATGAAATCAACACAGACCCTCCATTTTCTTTTCTTTTTTTTTAACACCACAGGGTTGGCGAGCCAATCTGGATATTTTACTGCGCAAATCGAACCGGCTTTTAGAAGTATTCCACCTCGTAATTTACTGCCTTAGCTCGATATGGGCCGAGCTTCCATCGCTTTTGTTTTATGGGTTTAAAACTTTGATCCACGTGCATCTCACGGGAAATTATTCTTGGGTCGATCCCTGGTATATCCTCCATCGTCCAAGCGAATGAGATTTTTTTTCTTGACAAAAATCAAATGAGTTCTTCTTTAACTCAGTACTTAGCGCTGAACCAATTTTCACCGTGTGTTCAGAGTGGTCTTTGTCGATAGATACCTCAATTGCCACTTCTACAGGCTGTAGTCCGCTTGGAAATGCCAAATTTTTTGGTGCTCTGCGGCTCGTTAATTGCTGTTGGATCTTCAATTTGTGACTTGTGAGGTAACACGACCGTGATACTTCCTGATCTCCTTCGATTATTCCTATCCTACTTGGAGTTGCAAACTTTATGCATTGATGGTAAGTTGACAGCACAGCCCCCATTTGATATATCCAAGGTGTCCCAAGGATTATGTTGTATGTAGCAGGTCGATCGAATGCAATGAACTCTACGATTTTTGAAACTTTCGCGGCGAGCACCTGTAGTTTAATCGTTCTGAGAAACATCAATGTATCATTTGTAAACACGAGAGCGGGGCTGGTGGTCCGATTATATCCGCCTTATTTATCCCCATTCTTTGGAGTGTGCTGAAGAAGATTAAATCTACCGAACTCCTAGTATCAATCAAGATTTTGGAAACTTCGTAATTCACCACATCAAGATTTATCACCAGCGTGTCATCATGTGGCTTCACGAGATATTGAGTATCGAGCACGTCCAAAGTTATCGCGGTATTTTTCTTGATGGTTCGGTTTTCTTTACTTACTTGCATCACTGCACCTCCTTTATTGCTCGAATAGTATCCTGGTATAACTTAGAGCCTCCAATGATAACATCAATCCTCCCTTATGATGTGCTAGATGGTGTTTGCTCAAAAGTTCTCTGCTTTTTTGTTGATGGCTCCGAGCTCTGACTTGAATGTTTTTGCCTTTGATACTCTTGAATGAACTTTTCCAACTTAAAGTTTGCCAGTTCGGCCGAAGCCCATAGCTCGGCCAAATGTATTTTGAGCACGCTGCAATCTTTGGTTGTGTGCCCATTAACCCGGTGTATTTCGCAATAAGCATTATTGTCTCGTACCCAAGTGTTTGGAGATAGAGATCCGAGCTTTACTTTTCTGAGGGATGGCTTTCACCGGAGTATACTCCGAAACGTTTATGCTCCTTGCTAACTCTTGGCTCAAACTTCCTAGCCGGTGCTCCAACTCCTGGTTTAGCCGGGCGGTACTTCTTTTCAAAAATTAGCTTCTCCTCCCTGGCCTCTATCCAATTATTAGCTCGGAACAACGCATCTTGAATGGTTGCTGGATGATTCACGGTGAGCTCTAATCTAAATCTTGATTCATGCCCAAATCCGTTTCGCAAGGCAGATAGTGCAGCGGTTTGAGAAATTTCCGTAATTTTTGCTAGGATGTTCTTGAATATTCAGCTTGATTAGGAGTTTTTTTTAGCTGATCCAACTGATTTTCTATGACGACAAGCCAATTTATGTACACCATCAGAATTGATTGATCGGCAGAATAACCGAACAAAAGCTTTAAGATCCAGCAGAACAACCGGCAAAGATTGATGCAATTCTAGTTTTTGTTGCAAAAAAAATCCTAGTTTTTATGGTAATCTAATAAGTGTAATTAAACCATATGTGTTTAAGGTGCCAGCAAGTTATAGATTAAGGTTGTATGTGGAGAGAGGAAAAGCATGGGCTTCATTTAATGAACTACAATTTTCATCATTTTACATGCCTTCATTCTGATCACTATAAGAAATGTCTAACCTATTTCTAGCATTTATTGTCGAAACTCTTTTTTTTCTCTATAGCTCCACCACCTTTAACCATCCATCATTACCACCAATTTATTTCACTCGTGGCGGTAAGCTTTCTTACCTTTTATCAGGAATAAAACAATCGAAATGGCCGTAATCTTCTTTTCTTTTTACGTGTTTCGTTGAACATAGTTAAAAAAAAAATTAAATATAATAAACAAATTTCTATTTTTATAAATATTTATCATATTTAAAATTTTTAAATACATAATTGGTGTGCTAACATATATAGTTTTCTTAAGTTAGTTTTACTTTAATACAAAAAATAAAATATCTTTTAAATAAGTTAAAACATGATAATATCAAGATATATAAAACCGATAAACCATTACTGAAGTAGCAAGTCCTTTTTCCCTCACTGAAGTTCAACTTTCTGATATTTTTTTCTTGGTGAGCTTCTTAATATTTAGTTATATGGTTGAATTTTCATAAGTAAAAATTTAAGGATATTAAATGTTTTTATTGCATTCATTTTAGTCATTCTAAAACCCTATAATGATGTATTAAGATATAAAGATATCTAACCTATAACTTATAGGTGCTTATCAAGACTAAGCATAAAAGAGTGGCTAACCTCTTGACGAAGATTCACTTCTTTAATCTCTTACTCCTTTGGCATTTCTAAAACCCTAATCAAAATCAAAAACTTAGTGAGGATCATAACATGGCGGAAGTAAGATCTCTACAGGCTTTGATTGGTGGTTCATTCTAGCTTCAACTTCTCATACGACTCCAATGAATTCAAATTTCAAAATTATCTACAACTCCAACGAATTCAAACTTTTGATCAATGAGATATCTTGAGCTCAAAATGGCTTCTTGAGAATATCGGTGAAAAATCTTCGATGATCATAAAATAAATTGTTTTATCCTAAATGCGTAAATTTGTGTTCTAAAAAATATCTAGAATATTAATTATTCAAAGTTTAACTAGGCAATGCATATAGGAGATCAATAAATTAAAAAGCTGTTTTCTTTGTTATGTTAAGTTAGATTTGAATAGATTTTATTACAATCAAATTAGGTTCTATTTTCCTGAATTCAGTCAATTTCGAATTGTTTTATTAAATTAAAAATAATTTTTTTTTCAATTTATTTAATTTTATGTTTGAAATTAAATCATGAATATAATTAAAACAAAATTTAATATTTTAAATATGTAAAAACGTATGAATTCTGTTTTAAAAATTGAACGAAATAATTTAGTAATCAAAAAGTAGCTTACATTTAACATATAAAATAAAATAATAATGTTTTAAATTAAAAAATAATAATGTTACAAATGGATGGATAGACATAGTGAAAGGATAAGGATAAGAAATATTTGTTGCCTTGTGAAAGTTTTGACTCTTAAAACATAACGGCTGTAATATAAAAAAGATAAAAAGAAAAAATTAGGGTTTGTGTCAGGTGCTCAAAAAGCTTGGCTGACGTTTTCTTGTGTTAAAGATCAAATTGCTGAGAGTGAACAACAAGAGCTTCTCTGTTGCTGGTCTGTGAATCAAGATCTGGAATCGTCTGTGAGAGCTTCCTTCTCCGATGTGCCTAAGATCAATACAACGTCGGTTTGTGGTAGGAGAAGACGACAGTTGAGAACCGATCAAGATTATTGCCAACTCCGCCGTTGTTTCTCCGCTTCAGAACCACCGGAAGCGGTAGAAGCCACCGTCAACGTTGGATCAAATCAGATTTCAGATTCATCCTTCATTTCTATTGCTTCTCTCATGTACGTGTCGCATCTCTATAGTTTTTCCCTAATTTTAATCTTCTGAAGAATTACCTTTTGTCTATCTTTAGGTTGTGGAGAAGTTGCATGAGATAGTGGAGAAGTTCTCTCCTTAGATCACAAGGTAGTTAATTAATACAAACATGAATCTATAGAGTGATCTACCCGATGCTAATAGTTTGTTATCTTGCAATGAACAGCAAGAGATGATCTACCCGATGTACCTCTTTGGACGAGAATATTTTGGAGGAACTGCGAGTTGAAATCTTCATATTAAGAGATTATCTATAGAGTTTCACTGGTGAGGTCTATGTTGTAACGTCTTAATGTATAGTAGTTCATATTTGATGGTTTCTTTAGATTATTTTTTCAATAATTAATGATCAACATGTGGACTATATAAGTAAAACAAACGGTTTAATTAATTTTAGTTACACAAAGAAAGTTTTGGCTGGGTTTAATTTAGGTTTGATAAAACTTGGTTCTGTTTTAGATTAACTTTTTTGGTATGGTTTGGTTCACTTTTTTTCTGTTGTGCTTTTTTTTACCTTTCCTGCTTTAAATTATTCTTAAAATTTAATGTCATTTAAATCACAAATTTTCAAATTTAGGCCATTTAAAACATGAACTTTTTGAACAAAAAAGAAGAAAAAATATATTCAATTAATGACAATTTATTACACAAGGGCTTAAACACATTTGAGTCCCTCTTGCTTTCTCTATATATATAGTCAAAATTTCCCAAAAGAACATGGGAACTAACCAATAATGGAAAAACATGAGTTAAATTGGATTTCTACAAGACGGCGGATAAATTATGCGATAATTCTAGATATCTCAAACTTTAAAAGCGAACGTAGTTCTTAGGCCGTCCAGTCCACTTCCAAGACAACAAAATTTGTGGACAATAGATTCTACAATTTTTCTTTTAAGGGTTTAGGTGAGTGATGAAATGACGGTAGACAGTGGAGAAATGATATGGGAAGCTGGATTTGGGTTTTATATATGTGATGAGACAGATAACTTGTTATACGAAATAAAGGAACCACTAAGGAACGCTGTTATTAACTGCAAAGGAGTAGTGATTCTGGCATTGACTCATACATTAAATGAATAAATTAATTTGGGTAGGAAACGACTTGGTTTGTTGCGATGAGTGTTCATTTAATCCACTATTCAGTACTAGAATCTCTACTTCTTTTTGATTGATAACTGCATCACTTAGTGGTTCATTTATCTCGTATAATAAGTTATCCGTCTCATCACAGATAGAAACCTCAAATCTAGCTTTCCAGATTTTTTTCTCCACTGTATGTTGTCATTTTATCACTCACCAAAACCCTTAAAAGACAATATGTAGACTACATTGTCCCCAAATCTTGTTGTCGCATAAGCGGATTTGATGACCTTAGAACTACCCTCGCTTTTAAAGTTTAGGTTATATTCGGTTATCGCATAATTTATCCGCCGTTTTTTAGAAATAAAATCTAAATATGTTTTTCCATGGTTGTTTAGGTCCCATTTGTTTTTGGGAAAATTTGACTGTATAAATTGAGAAAGCCAGGGGACTCAAATGTGTTTAAGCACGTGTGTAATAAATTTTCATTGAATTTTTTTTTTTCTTCTTTTTTTTTGTTTAGGGTAATATAAAGTAAGAGCGAACAAAAAAAACACAACGGAAACGTGAACCGAACCAAACTAAAAAAGTCAAAACTAAAATCGAACCACAATTCATGAAATCCATAAATTAAAAAAAAAATCTTTAACATTTTTGTTAAAGCAGTTGAAGTCTTCTAAATACTTTTCCGAATACTCTCATTCATTCTGGTAAGCGATGCAATATCAATAAGCTTATGGTCCAAACGATGGAAATCTCTATGGAAGATGATGCCAACGCTTGAGTATGATGAAAACTCTTTTCCTAATATTGGTTCCTTTGGATTTCACGAATTTTGTTGGAGGTCATTGCAATTACATGTATCTCCACTTCTCAAAACCCTAAATCTGAAACTTAAGAAGCACTCTGATTTTGTAGATTCGTTTTTATTCCCAAGTATTTGTTCCACTCTCTTGGAGATCACAATCACTTCTACTTCTTATCCTTACTGTACTATTAGCTTCTCAGATCACATTAGAGTCTTGAAACTCCAAGGCATGATTCTTCTGGACGTTGTCTCTGGTTTGCTTCCGATCCCTGAAAAGTTTGCACCTCAAATGTGTGAAGTTCTCATCAGAAGAATCTTTCTGCACACTTTTATAGGCTTTTATGTTCTTGAATATCTCTTCATCTCGAGACTTTGCAGTGTCGACTATTTTTTGTTCACCATATCAGTCCCTTCTCTACAAAGATTGTTTATCGCTACAATACGTGCCATGTAACATAGCGATGATCCAATACTCGAGATAAAAGCTCCTTTTTTGAAGTACTTAAAGATGTTGGATCGGTTAGCTAGTTTTGATTTTATTGAAGATATGCTAAATTGGTGGAGACAAATGTTGAAGTTAATTTGTCAAAAGAGGAAAGCTTCGAAAAATTCTTACTTCAGTTGAGCATCTTTCACTATATTTATATCATTCAATGGTAATAATACCTTTCTTCTCCCGCAAGCTAGGTTTTTTTTCTTCGAAGATAAAACTATAATCTTTTGTGTTCCGTTTGTGTAGGTTTTTCACCTTACAGATAGCTTAATCCAATTGAGAAACGTTTACGCAAATCACACCACAACTTGTGTGCATCAGTCGTGAATTCACCGTCGATCTGGTCTTTGGAGAGATCGAGGCTCTTATCCACCCAACGATCATGGAATTCACCGTATTCCATGTCTCCTCTTCATCAAGTCGATATGTTGGTTGAACGACCGTACCATCGAGGAAACCAGACTTTTGTTTAGCTCGTAGCGTGTTCTCCAAGTTCGTAACTCACGCAGCGTCATTCCCTCCCATCAGTAGTACCAGTGTGATCACCGAGCCTGGTTTTTTGAATGGGTGAAGTAGTACGGGGACTTTGTCGGGTCCGGTTACTCTGTTTTGACTTTTGCTTTGTCACTCATCTATCGTCAAACTGTGAAGAAATAAAGGTTTGCTGTGTTTTTTTGTTTGTTTTTTTTCTCAAGCTCTGATGCCATGAAAGTTAGGTATAGTTTTAGGGAAGAACTTGATATCTCTCTTTATTCACATACGATCTCTATTTATACATACAGTAGAACCTCTATAAATTAAAACTCGATAAATTAATAACCTTTCTAAATTAATAAATTATCCTGGTCCCAAGTTGGACCGAAGTAATAATTGACACATTTCGATAAGATAATAAGATAATAATTTTTTGAAATCTCTATGTAAATATATGGTCTCATTAATAACATAAATTAATAATTATATAAATTTATTATATATATAAGATATTTTAGTTAAAACATGATTATAATGTTGTTTATTTATTCATAAATTTGTAATTTTGTTGGAGTTTATCTCAATTTTTCTTAAAATGTCAAAAATATATGATATTATCTTCTTAAATTGCATCAAAAATTATTTAAAAAATTATATATGCAATAATTATTTTCTAATGTGTAAATGCATTAAAACACATCGAATTATTGTCTTCATTTTTCTACTTTTTATATAATATTTTTTTAATTTAGAAAAACTCTCTATAAATTAATAACTATTAATTTATCGATTAATTAATAACCTCTATAAATTAATAAAATTCTCCGGTCCTAACATTATTAATTTATAGATTTGCATGAGAGAGTTAGGGACATCTTTAGCACATAATTTGGTTCTAGTATGTTATCCTTACAGGCTGCAAGTTGGATCTCATAATACATAGTAGCTGATTTTGCATGGGGGACTTGATGTAATAAGTTGTAGAATATTTGATGTTATATTGTCCACCACATATGAAAAGGGTATGATGTGATGTTTTGAATATTAATTGGGTTTGTAATATGACATTTCGAAGACTATTTGGGGACTTAAATGTTTAAAAAAATAATAATAATAATAGATTAGGGCAGATCCATGGACAAGTATACACACATAATTAATAGATTAGTATTTGATTATTAATGGAATTCGACAACAAATACATATTATTTCCAATCGCAAGTTGACACATATAATGAGCGCCGAATTAACCAATGATAGCATAAATGGTTAACACTATGATTCACAAAAATTTACAACACCATCTCTCCAAGTCCCCAACCCACGTGCATTTTGTCAAGCAGTCTGCATGGTGGACATTATAGAATCTAGAAGTTGTTGTCCACCGTACCATTAATGTTGTCCATCATGAATAAGTTGTACATCCTAAATAATGTTGTCGACCATGAAGATGCATGCAGTGTTGGGGAAAACATCATGTCCCCAAGTCTCTCCTTATGCTTGTCTGCATGGTGGACAATATGAAAATGTTGGAGACATAAAGGTTGTATACTGTTTGAAATTATAGATAGACGAAAACTAATATTGTCTCCATTAGCAGTTAAAATTGCACAAAAAATCAATGTGTGTTTTCGAACACAGAAATTGTAAAAATTGGTGTCGAACTAGAGCAAAATCAGACTTGAGAAAATGGAGCTTACCGATGGGAAATTTTTTTGTAAGTGTGTAGGCATAATATGGTGAACAAGTCAGAGAAAATGAGAGAAAGGCATGTAGGAAGGTAAATATGATGAACAATGTCTTTATCTTTATCTGCAAAGTAATTTTATTATTTTGACACCACAACAACATTATTTTGAAAAGTAAATTAATTGGTTAAATATGGAAGAAGAAAATTCATAGGTGGTGATCTTTTACTTCTCTTGGACGATTTTTACAGTTACATTGATGCGGTTATATTTGAATTTGAGAATAAACTTGTTTTACAGTTACATTGTTATGCAGTTACAGAGGACAAAATGGTCAATTCACATGTGGAAAGGGTATCAGTTCAAGGGTGTTTTGAAAAAGACATCTAATATAATAAAACTAAAAAGAGGGCGCGTGAGGTAATATTCTCTAAGTTATATTTTTCTCGAATATAATATGTAGGATATATCAATTGACGTGCCTTGAAGATTATTTTATGTGTTGGTCATTATTAGGATTATGATTAGGATATATCCTCTCATATATATTTGTTGTATTTATCTCTTGTATATTTAATTTTATATTATTTGTATATCTTTATTTTATTAAAAACTGTATTAAATCATTCATGTATATATAACTTGTCGACCTCTACATAAGAATAATACACGAGATATTTGATTGTGTTTTTGTTGTTCCTAACCACATTCAAAAAAAAAAAATTTATTTTTTTATTTTTTTACAATATCGATGGTTTTGGTTCCTCTCTTTTGGAGTGTATAGATGAAAACGATTTTAAAATCTTTCGATATGTGGGATGTGGTAGAGAAAGAAATTCAAAAAGCACTGTTGCAAGAGGCTACATCGACATCTCAAGAATTAGAAGGAGAAAGTCATTCATCATCCACCGCAGCTGCCAAAAACTATTCAATCTATTGGAAACAATATATGGAATGAAAAGATGTGAGAACTCTTTCTTTAATTCAGAGTGGTTTAGTTCATGAGATCTTTCCATGGGTAGCTTATGCTACATCATCAAAAAAAGCATAGGAACTTTTATTAGTGAGATCAGTAGATGGTTATATACTTTAAGCTAGAAAGCTAGTTGATCTCAAGAAAGAGTAAAATGTTTTGCAAATGAACGATGTGGAAACAATTTATGAATTTACTGGGAAATTAATGGAGCTCGTGTTTTGTATGAAGTCTTGTGGATGGAAGGTCGAAGATAATATATTGGTGAAGAAATTTGTTTCATCTTTGCCTACAAGATAAAATAAAGTCTTTGTGGATGTTGACGGATACATTTTCTATTAGTGTCTTTATCGATTGTTTGCTTGTTCATGAATACTATATGAGACATGTTGAAGAATTGGCCATTCACAATGTTGTCACGGAAGAAAATTTTCAAGAAGAAGCTAGAATATTATACACTTTGAATGAGATTACTTAATGTCAAATGTCATTGATGGAGAGACAGAGAGACATATCGTCGTTGGTGCAGCAGAATCAAAAGATGTTATAATGTTAATGTAAATGCAGAAACAACTGATGGTTATAATGCATCAATAAGAACAAATGAGTCGAGTCTCTTCTCTATCTATTTATAGAGAACTCTAGACTTAGGGATCAAAGCTAAACATTTGAAAAAGAGTTTGACTCCAAATCAATAATTTTCAGAAATATAGAAAATTAGGGCTTATATGATATTATTTGATGTCAAGATTTATATGTCAGAAATAAATAGTTTCCATATTTCAAATAAACATGATATATTACTACAATTTTGGTTTATTTGATTGATTAAATTTTGAAACAGATATTCATTGGCCATGAATTAAATCAAGATAATCATTTCAATTTCTAAAAAAAAAAATTTAAATGTGTTAATCTTAAATTAACATAAACTACGAAAAATATAGAAATTAAGATAGTTTGGGAAGAATCAGTTCTAAAGATCGTCTATTTTTTTACCTCTTCTGGGGATAAGTTATAAATGTCTCAAATATAATATGTAGGATATATCTGTTGACATGCCTTGAAGATTCTTTTGTGTGTAGATAATTATTAGGATTATGATATATCCTCTATTATATTTGTTTTTGTATTTATCTCTTGTATATTTAAATTTATATTGTATGTATATCCTTGTTTCATTAGGAATTGTATTAAGTCATTCATGTATATATATATATATATATATAACTTGTCGACTTCTACATCAAAATAATACACGATATATTCTATTATGTTTTTGTGTTCCTAACCACATTCAAGAGGTTACAATGTCGATTGTTTTGGTTCCTCTGTTTGATGAAAATAATTATGAGAACTGGAGTGTACAGATAAAAATTTTTTTTAAATCTTTCAATATGTGGGATGTGGTGGAGAAAGGAATTCAGATAGCACCAATTTAAGAGGCTACATCGACATCTCAAAAACTAGAAGAAGAAAGTTATTTATCATCCGCCGCAGCTGCCAAAAACTATTCAATCTGTTGGAAACAATAGATAGAATGAAAATATGTGACAGCTATTTCTTTAATCTAGAGTGGTATAAGCCATAAAATGTTTTCCATGGGTAGCTTATGCTACATCATCAAAAGAAGCATGGGAACTTTTATTGGTAAAATCAGTAGGTGGCTCTATATTTTAAGCTAGAAAGCTAGTTAATCTCAAAAAAGTACAAAAATAGGACAATGAGGTATGCATAAACGATTCATGAATTTATTAGAGAATTAATGGAGTTTTTGATTCGTATGAATTTTTGTAGATGGAAGGTAGAAGGTAAAATATTGGTGAGATAAATTATTTCATCTTTGTCTCCATGATTTGATAAAGTCTTAGTGGATGTTGAGAAAACACTTTCTATTAGTGTCCTTATTGATTGTTTGCTTGTTTATGAATACAATATGAGACTTGTTGAAGACTAGGCCATTCACAATGTTGATGCTGAAGAATGTTTTCAAGAAAAAGCTGAAATATTATACACTTTGAATGAGATTACTCAATGCCAAGTGTCATTTATGGAGAGACGGAGAGATGTGTTGTCGTTGGTGAAGCATAATCAAAAGATGTTAATACAACTGCAGAAACAAATGATGGTGATAGTTCAGTAACAAGAACAAATGAGTCGAGTCTCTTCTCTATTTGAAAAACATTTTGGCTCCATACCGATTATTTTTTTCAGAAATATAGAAAATTAGGGTTGTTACGATATTATTAGATGTTAAGATTTAATTGTCACAAATTAATAGTTTCCAAATTTCAAAAAAAAAACATGATATATGACTACAATCTAGGTTTATTTGTTTTATTAAATTTGGAAACAAATATTCATTGGTCTCAATTAGATTGAGATAATCATTTCAGTTTCTACAAATGAAAATTTTTTGAATGTGTTAATTTTAAGTTAAAATAAATTATGAGAAATATATAAATTAACATAGTTTGGGAATAATCAATTTTAAAGATCCTCTATTTTTTACCTGTTTTGGGGATAAGTTATATATATCTCGAATATAATGTGTAGGATATATCTATTGAAGTGCCTTGAAGATTATTTTGTGTGTAGATAATTATTATGATTAGGATATATTCTCTCATATATATTTGGTGTATTTATCTCTTGCATATTTAATTTTATATTATTTGTCTATCCTTATTTCATTAGGAATTTTATTAAGTCATTCATATATATATATATATATATATATATATATATATAGCTTGCCGACGTCTACATCAAAATAATGTACGAGATATTTGATTGTGTTTTTGTGTTCCTAACCACGTTCAAGATGTTACAATGTCAATGGTTTTTGTTACTCTGTTTGATGGAAATAATGATCAGAATTGGAGTGTACAAATGTAAACGATTTTAAAATCTTTTGATATGTGGGATGTGGTGGAGAAAAGAATTCACAAAACACTGTTGCAAGATGCTACATCGACTTCTCAAGAACTAGAAGGAGAAATTTATTCATCGTCAGCCGTAACTCCCTAAAACTATTCAATCTGTTGGAAACAATAGATGGAACAGAAATATGTGACAAGTATTTCTTTAATCTAGAGTGGTATAAGCCATGAGATTTTTTCATGGATATCTTATACTACATCATCAAAAGAAGCATGGGAACGTTTATTGGTGAAATCAGTAGGTGGTCCTATATTTCAAGCTAGAAAGCTAGTTGATCTCAAGAAGAAGAAAAAAAATATGACAATGAGGGATGCATAAACGATTCATGAATTTAATGAAAAATTAATTGAGCTCGTGATTCATATGAATTCTTGTGGATGGAAGGTCGAAGATAAAATACTGGTGAGGTAAATTATTTCATCTTTGCCTCCAAGATTTAATAAAGTCTTAGTGGATGTTGCGGAAACACTTTCTATTAGTGTCCTTATCGATTGTTTGCTTGTTTATGAATAAAAGATGAGACTTGTTGAAGAATCGGCCATTCAAAATGTTGATGCGGAAGAAAGTTTTCAAGAAGAAGCGGAAATATTATAAACTTTGAATGAGATTACTTAATGCCAAGTGTCATTTATGGAGAGACAGAGAGATGTGTTGTCGTTGGTGCAACATAATCAAAAGATGTTAATGCAAATGCATAAACAAATTATGGTGATAATGCAGTAACAAGAACAAATGAGTCGAATTTCTTTTCTATTTATAGAAAACTTTAGAATTAGGGATCTAGGCTAAATATTTGGAAAATATTTTGGCTCCAAATTGATTTTTCAGAAATATAGAAAATCAAGGCTGTTGCAATATTATTATATGTTAAGGTTTTATTTTTAAAAGTCAAATAGTTTCCAAATTTCAAATAAACAATATGACTACAATCTCGGTTTATTTGTTTTATTAAATTTGAAAAATGATATTCATTGGCTCTCAATTAGATTGAAAATCATTTCAATTTATATAAATACAAGAATTTTAAATGTGTTAATTTTAAATTAACATAAACAGCATGAAATATGAAGTTTGGTATTCTGTTAGTTTTTAATTTCGGTATCAATATATATGATTTTAAATTTGAATAGTTTTTTTTTGTTGTCTATTACATCATTATCATTAGAGATATCTGATCTAATCCTAATATGATAATTCTTAGTTGATTATCTGGCAGTAGATGTGAATATGATGAATAACTTCTTCAAATAAAGACTCCACGACGCAAATTCTCCTCGACAAGTAGCTATGCATGTACGACATCCCCATAATGGACATGTTCTCTCTGCAATATTTGGATCTACGAAGATGATTCTGCATGTACAACATCTCTATGATAGACAAACTCTCCCCGCAACACACGAGACCACGACGGAGGACTCTATATGCAGCTAACCACTGAAAAACTTTGCATCTTTTAATCTACAAGAAACTACGGTCTCTGGGGTTTGAATCCTAGACCTGATGTAGAAGCCTTTAAACCCTTAACCAATGGGTCAAGGGTGCTTACACAATTTGAATGGTTTACAGATTGATTGTAAATTATGAATAATTTAAAAGATTTCTCTATTTTTTTTTATGGGCGGGTTATTTTTAGACTTTTAGATCATTAATTCTTAATATTTACTATATAAATTTTTAAAAAATCAAGGTTAATTTTTGTTGAAATATATTTTATACCTTAGATAATTATATATAACTATATACATTTTATATTCGGAAGGATGGATGAATTATGGGATTACCCATTTTTATATAATATCTAACGTTAGATATTATAAATTCAACATTATATTAATTTATATTAAAAATGATTTTATGTTAAATATATATTTCACCACATTTTTTACTTTAGATCATTATTATTTTACTATATGAATTATTATAATTAGGGAATTTAATGAAAAATCTCTTTAACTTTGGGCACATCTATTTTTAAACCCTCAACTATTTGTTTAGTAAAAAATCCCCTCAACTATAATATATTAGTAGATTTCACCCTCCGTAAATAGTTTCCGTCTATGGTGATGAAATATTGTTTTGAATGACATAAAACGTCGAGGTTTTATGAAACTTTTAGTGAAAAAATAACATGAAATGCATGTAAAAATCTCGAATTTGAATTTTAAGGTTCCTACTTGGTGGTTTTATTGTGGATTTTGAATGGTTTAGTTTGGTTTTTAGAAGCTTTAAAAAAAGTAAAAGACAAATAACATGAAGAAGTATCTATCAATTCAAGTTAGCCCTGGGCATATTATCCGAATCCGATTTACCGATCCGAATCCGACCCGAAATTTTGGGTTCGGATTTTGGGTTTATCCGATCGGTTATAAATATAATCTGAGATCGGGTTCGGATTCGGATCGGGTAAATCCGATTAGATTCGGGTATCAAACCAAACCGAATCTTAACCAGGTACCATAATACCGCCGATCTCGATCTTACCTTCTGCCCTCGCGTCACTGACTACACGCTTAGCGTTGTTGGTTGTCTCTGCGGACCTATGCTTCACTCCATCGACCTCTCGCGTTCAGGATCCTTCTCTGCTGCGGGACTGCTGAGATTGGCTGGGAAATGTGTGAATCTATTGGAGATTGACCTGTCCAACGCGATGGAGCTGAGAGACACGGATGCGGCTGTCGTGGCGGAGGCGAGGAGTTTGCAGCGATTGAAGCTAGGGAGATGTAAGATGTTGACGGATATGGGAATCGGATGTATAGCAGTTGGATGTAGGAAGCTGAATATGGTAAGCTTGAAATGGTGTGTTGGCGTCGGAGATTTAGGCGTTGGTTTGCTTGCCGTCAAATGCAAGGAGCTTCGTAGCTTAGACCTCTCCTACTTGCCGGTATTTTTTCTTTTTCATTGTACATTTTTTTTAATTTCCCGGAGAAATCATCAGACCAAGACTTCGATTAATATGGTAACTTAGTCGAATTAGAACTATTTCTAAATTGGGGATTCGATTTTTGCAATTTCTAAATTTGTTCTTACGTGACCTGTGGGTTAGCAACAAGTGTTTGCTTCCTTAATATTTTGAGGAAATTTGCAGAAAAGAAAATCCCCAAGTAAATTGATTATACATCGATTTGGTCTTTGAACATTCCGTATATTAACAATCAATATATTTGAATTCAACGCATAGTTTTCATATGTTTGGTTTTCATCTTGAGAGAATCTGGAAATTTGAATCTGTGTTTTCATATGTTTGGATTTCATCTAACCGATCTATCTTTAGTATTACCCGAAACCGATCCGATCCGAATGGATTCCAAACCGAATCCGATCCGAAATTAAAAATTATCCTATCGGATACAAACCTCCTAGTACCGAATAAGCCGATCCGAATCCGATCCGAAATCCGAATGCCCAGGGCTAATTCAAGTTGTTGAACAATATTTTATTTTTTCTATGAAAAAGTATCTATCAATTCAATACCAATCAATCTACTTTTGAAGAGAAGATGAAAGTGATCTTTGAGCATCATAAGAATAAGGAAATTCCTCAGTTAAAGGATCAAATGCCACTATGGATTCTATGGAGACTGGGAAAGCAGAAATTTTCTTATTTTCCAAATGAAACAACAACATTGGCGGAAAGTCTTACGAGAAGGAATCCAAGACGCAGAAGAATGGATAAATACTCCCCATGTAAGGAGTTGTACATAAATTTAGTCTACAAGAGGTATCAAGGCATCGAGAAACCAAATCGTCAAATGGAAAAGACCTCATGTTGATTGGGTGATATGCAATTATGACGGAAGCGTCTGTAACAACATTGCTGAGGTCCCTGCTGGATGGGTAATTAGAGATGCATTTGGGCATTTACAAAGGGGCAGGACAAGCCAAAGGCAGATGTCTTAAGAGTGCATTAGAAGCAGAATTTCAAAGTTGACTTCATGCCATCAAAAATGTCTGGTGTCGAGGATTTAGAAAGTTGAAATTTGAAGGAGACAATATGATCCTTTTTGAAATATTGTCAGGCAAAAGAGCAAGCTTTACTATGTTCAACTGGATTAAAGACATTCAAAGCTGGATCCCATTATTTGAAGAAGTTGAGTTTGTATGGACTTCACGGAGGACTAATATCTCAGCTGATATCCCAGCCAAATCCAGAATAGAGGAAGATGTAATTATTAAATCTCATACTTTTGTTCCCCGATGTATAACAGATGCTCTGCGTTATGACTATGATGTTTCTGAGTTGGATTAATAAAGTTTAATTTTGTATAAATAAAAAAACGATAAACCATTACTGAAGTCCTTTTTACCTCATTGAAATTCATCTTTCTGGTTTATATGGTTGAATTTTCATAAGTAAACATTTAAGGATAAAAATTCTTTTTTTGCATGCCTTCATTTTAATCATTCTAAAAAGTATCTACCTCCTATAATGATGTGTTATAAGGATGTCTAACATATAACTTATAGTTTCTTATCAAGACTAAGCATAAACGAGTGGCTAATCTCTTGACCATGATTCACATCTATAATTTCTTACTCCTTTGGCATTTCTAAAACCCTAAATCAAAATAAAAATTTCTTGTTGATCATAACATGGCGGGATCTAAAATCAATCTCTACAGGCTTAGATTGGTGGTTCATTCTAGCTTCAACTCCTCTTATGACTCCAACGAATTCAAATTTCAAAATTATGTACGACTTCGACGAATTATAACTTTTGATCAATTAGATAACTTGAGCTCAAAATGCCTTCTTGAGAATATCGGTTAAAAATCTTCGATGACCATAAAATAAATTGTTTATGCATAAATTTGTTTTCTACAAAATCTCTAGAATATAATTAATGTAATATAATATTTTAAAAAAATTAACTAGGTAATGCATGTAGGAGATCCTTGAATTAAAAAGCTGTTTTTGTTTTGGTTATGTTAAGTTAGATTTGAATAGATTTTTTACAATCGAATTAGATTCTATTTTCCTAAATTCAGTCAATTTCGAATTATTGTATTAAATTAAAGTTAATTTTTGTTAAATTTATTTAATTTTCTATTTAAAATTAAACATTAAAACATGATATTTGTGGGCAGAAACGTAGTAAAAGGATAAGAATCAGAAATACTTGTTGCCACGTTGTGAAAGTTTTGACTCTAAAAACGTAACGGCTGTAATATAAAAAGATAAAATGAAAATTAGGGTTTGTGTCGGTGCATGCTCAAAAAGCTTGGCTGACGTTTTCTTGTGTTAAAGATCAGCTGAGAGTGAACAACAAGAGCTTCTCTGAGACGGAGCTTCTCCGGAAATCTATATCTGGAGTCGTATGTATGAGCTCTTCCTTCTCCGATGTGCCTAAGATCAGTTCAACGTCGGTTTCCCTCCGCTTGAGAACCGATCAAGATTATTGCTAACTCTGCCGTTGTTCCTCCGCTTGAGAACCGCCGGAAGCGGTAGAAGCGTGAGACACCACCGTCATTTCAGATCCAGCCTTCATTTCTATGGCTTCACTCATGTACTTGTCGCATCTCTTTAGTTTTTCCCCTAATCTTCTGGATAATTACATTTTGTCTATCTTTAGATTGAGGAGAAGTTGCATGAGATAGTGGAGAAGTTCTCTCCTTAGATCACAAGGTAGTTAATAAATACAAACTATATCTATTCGGTTAGCATGAATCGAGATCGCTAGCTGCTAATAGTTTGTTATCTTGCAATGAACAGCCTGAATAGTGGAGGAACTGCGAGTGGAAACCTTCATATTAAGAGATGATACATAGAGTTTCACTGGTGAGGTTCTATGTTGTTACGTCTTAATGTATAGTAGTTCATATTAGAGGGTTCCCACTAACTATTAATTGGATTGTTTCTGCATGTAGATGATTTTTTCAATAATTAATGATCAGCCTGTGTTTTTTGTTTAACTTAGGAGTGCTTTTATATATAGCAGATGAGAAACCAAAGATGGGCTATTTGAGAATAGGAGCTTTTCTAACCAAACAGATGTGGACTGAAATTTTTTGATGGAGGATGAGGAAGGAACTTGGTGTTGATACAAGTCTTGGAGGTATTATTGAAGGATGTTTTTTTCCAGATTTGAAATACAGAGGATCACCAATTAATCATGCGTTATTGCTTTAGCATGGAAAATAGAGCATTAAAACAACGTATGGATATTTTAGCTAGCAGCAATCCAAAAGCTTAAACATGGTATGAACCTTTAAAGTGGATCATTAAAAGATCTCTAATTTTTATTTTTTTTCTTGTGAACAATGGAGCAACAATTGCTTGAGACTTGAGAGAGAAAGATGAAATATGCATTTTCGATGACGACAACAACCACAACAGAACCAAACAATTGCAACTGATTCAACAAAGTCGATACAACAAACATCGACATATATCAAAATGGTGGTAACATTTCTCTCTTTCTTTTTGTATGTTAAAGGATTTTGAGTTAAAGGAAATTGAAGAAGTGTTGAAATACTACCCCCAAGGACACCACGGAGTTGACAAGGAAGGACAACATGTGTAAAGTAAGAGGCTACCAAGTTGATCATCATCTTCCGTCATTTCATCATTCACGGAATGCTTAAAAGATAATTTGTACACTACATTATCCCCAAATTTTGTTGTCACATAATCGGATTTGATGACCTTAGACCTACTCTCGCCTTTAAAGTTTGGGTTATCTTCGGTTATCATATAATCTATCAACTGTTTTTAGGAAATCAAATCTAAATATGTTTTTTTCATGATTGTTTGGGTCCCAAGTTTTTTGGAAAAAAATTGTCTGTATTTATAGAGAAAGCGAGAGGGACTCAAATGTGTTTAAGCGTAGGGTAATGGGTTTAATATTTTACATGGATTTCAAATACCGAGTGGGTTTTAACCCATTTTTAACATCCCTACATGTAATGGTGAAGATATAAAATTTTGTTTTTTCATTCTTAACTTTTTTCTTTCTTGGATATTGTTGACTAAAACCAATTTATAAATGCAAATTTGGATATTAATTTATAAATTCATATGAATTTATGTGACTAAAATTAATTTATAAATGTCAAAAATAATAATTTGAAAAATATTTTGTTGTAAATATATTTTAGATCAAGAAGTAAAATGAATATAGTTACGATTAAGATTAGAAATATGATTAGATTAAAATAGACATTTTAGTCATTTTCTTATTAAAAACATCTGGATGGAGATGTAGATTTACAAAAACTAACCAAACAAACAAATGTTCATTCAAAAGCATTATTCAGGTGGAGCATTTGGATGCAAATGGCAGATGAGAAAACGAAAAAATTAGTAATTTTAATCTTGACCGCTGATATTCAAATGATCAAATCTTGACTGATGAAATTTTGCTAAATAGAATCAATAAGCATACTTTATTACGAGCACAATCTTCTGATAAAATCTGAAGTTCATGATCACGATGGCTCCTATGACCTTAAATCCACAATTCTCCAAATGTAACAAAAGAACAAGAAAACAAACCATTAACGAAAAAAAATGAAAAAAACAGCAAAAATAAACAAAAAAATTCGATACGGTGAGACGATTAGTGCAGGAGAAACAAATATTAAATTTGGAGGTGAAAATTGCTCCGGGAGCGAAGAAAGAAATGCAGAGAACTGGAACCCATTTGAGAGATATGATTCTCTTGGAGACTTTGTGCTTCATCGTGGAGAAGCTGTAAATTTGTAATAAGAGAGAGATAATGAGATCAGAAATCTGCAGATTTAAAGAGGAAAAAGAGACACAATCAAGAACATTTCATGGGACGAGAAATTAAAATTGTAAGCTTTTGAATTAAACTTTTATTAAATTAAATTAGTTAGTCACCGATGACAAAACCAATTTCTTATTTTACAATCGTTATTCGTTAGCCATTTCTTGGCTTTTTTGATCGACAAGGTATGACTTTTTTCTCTATATTTTTAATGGTAATTAGTAAGAACTTATTGATTTTTTTAATAGAACAATATTTGACTTACGAAATCAATATTTGCTTATTCTCTGTGATACTTGTATTTTGAAAAAGCTAAGAATAAATAAAAAATGATTAAGCTAAGAAGATATACCATGTTTACATGTACGAATGCTATTAGGCTAAGAATAAGGCAATATGATTAACTGAAGATACAAGAGAAGAAACACGAGAAGAAACAAGAAATATCTCTTATTGATTTGACTTCCCATCAAGTGAAAGGCCTTTGTATTTTGGATTTTTGAAAGCTCCATGTATTCTTTTAAACATCAATTATTTTTGGGCTGAATGAACAGACTCACTGTTTAGTATTTAAACCAACTGACATACTTTATTCATTTTAGCCTATATATTCTTTGGGGATGCTATCAATGTTAGTCATGGACTGGTGGCTTAGTGAGTAGCTAATCACAGTTTGGCTTGTGCACAAATGGCGCAAATCCGATTAGAAAATCGTCATATACACTCTGAACTTCTCATGTCAGAAAATAGTCATAATAGAAGAAATAAATATATAGTCACACTAGAAATATTGGTTCAATTGCTACTTTCATTGGTGAACATTTACTTGTTCACTATTTGATGTGATCCTAAGAAACACCAAGAAAGAAGAGCTTGAACCAGAGCAAGGAAGCAAGAAGCAGCTCATAGCCGAGGAAGACTTGTTTGCTAGAAAAGGAGCTAAGAGTACAAAACTCAAAGAAGGCATGGGTGTAACACTCAAACATAGCCAAGAGCAGCACCATTCAAGGACACATCTAACTACAATGGTTATGATTCAGGTCCAAAGAAATCACTATATAGGTTTGTGAATCATTTGTGTGCTCTTTTTCCCTTGGTTTGGTTTTGTCCAAATGGGTTTTCCAAACTAAGGTTTTTAATGAGGCCAAATGATTCACAACATCATTGACCCATTTTGTGATCTTCCTCAATCCCAGCAGCAAGCCCATTTCGTGCATGACAAGATGAACAAGAATTCTCAGTTTCAAATTCAAAACTCTAGTTTGTTTCTTTGCTTATTTTCGAGGAGAATTTAATGCTCTTTATGCATGAGTTGTAGTTTTATATTTAAACTCTTTGCTTGTCTTTGTCATATTCCTCCTGGATTTGGATCACCAAATAAATCAATCAAACTCTTTTTTATCAAAAATCTGCTTGAGAAACTCATCTATCTCTCTTGTGATCTTATAATCGGTTCATTGCTTCGGCAACATCTTCACCGTTCTGTTTTCTCAAAAAAATCTGAAGTCTTGTCTCTTGAGAGTGATCTGTTGCCTTGTGCGACATCTTCACTATCTCTCCTCTCTCTTATGATCGATTCATTGCTGGACAACATCTCTTGGATCGTTTCATCTCTTCAAAACAGAAGTTTATTCCGTGCACTTCTGTCTCTAACCATCTCTCGACCAGCTTCTTTGTGCGAATCCTTGGGAAGATCGTATCAATTGGTATCAGAACACACATAGAAGCTAGGGTAGTATCATTCTATCTCTCATCTAATCGAATCTGTTTATCATTTTTGTGTGTGTCTGTTCATCTCCTTAATTTCGAGAAAGAAAGTTTTGTTTTTTTTTTCATCTGTGTTATTGTCTGAATTTTCATAAATAATTGGCTTGTGATAAAATCGTGAAACCAGTTGCATCTGAACTTAGGACGAGTCTAGTATTTATTAAAATTGAAAATGGAATTGTTGGAGTTGATTGGATAATTTTTCAAGATAAATTGTTTCAAACAGTCGCGAATAGGGTTTTTCAGTATATGAGGAGTCATTTTCGTGTTTTGTTCATTTAATCGTGATTTCTTTCAAATGAACTAGTTACTGGGTTAGTATTGTGTGATTTTTCAGGCAAATATGGGTGATCATCAAGAAGAATCCAGTAATAGCAACCAACTCTTAATGGAAGCAATGATGGTTCGTTTGGAGCAAATGATGAAAAAACAAGGAGAAGAGCTACATCAGAGAATTGATCAACTACAAGGAGAGCCTCAACCAAGGAGAACTCTAAAAAGAAATGCAAATGGGGTTCGTAACCAGCAAAGACAGCCTCGAAATTATAATGGTAATGACACTTCTTCACAAGGCAGTCCAAGGCGTGATAGAGGAGTAAGGGAACGTGGTGATGATGACATGAGAGGCATGAAATTGAAAGTTTCTCCTTTTCACGGCAAGAATGATCCAGAAGCGTACCTGGAATGGGAGAAGAAGATCGAAATGATCTATGACTGTCAAGAATATTCAGACCGCAAGATGGTGAAGCTAGCTGCTACGGAGTTCTATGGCTATGCTATCAACTGGTGGGATCAGATCACAACGAGCCGCAGACGCAATAGAGAACCACCTGTTGATACTTGGGAGGAACTAAAAGCACTCATGAGGAAACGCTTTGTCTCTAGTCACTATCATAGGGAGCTACATCAGAAACTAAGACATTTGACTCAAGGAAACAGTAGCATAGAGGATTATTTTCAAGAAATGGAATCCCTAATGATCAAGGCTGATATTGAAGAAGACGATGAAGCAACCATTGCTAGATTCTTGAGTGGACTGAACCGAGAAATTCAAGACAGAGTGGAGATGCAAAGATATGCTGATCTAGAGGAGATTTATCACAAAGCAATTCTTGTCGAACAGCAGCTCAAGCGGAGAGGATCTACTGTTAGACCAAGCTTAGTTAAAGGAGAAAAATCAATTGCCAAGCCTAAAGAGTTTGCTAAAACATTTCCTGCTAAACCAGACTTCAAGGTCAAAACCGAATCATCAACTGCTAGAGCTCATGAGATAATCTGTTTCAAGTGTCAGGGGAGAGGACACATTGCTAGTGAATGTCCTAACAAGAGGGTTCTGATTCTCTTAGAGACTGGTGAGTATGAATCAGAAGATGAAAAAGAAATCTCGGATTCAACAGAAGAGGAAGAGGAGTATGCTGTTAAAGGAGATCTTTTGATGATGAAAAAGATACTAAACGTACAAGCTAAGACAGAAGAAGAAGCTCAAAGACAATACCTATTTCACACAAGATGTCATGTGCAAGACAAGGTGTGCAGTCTCATAATCGATGGAGGAAGCTGTACCAATGTAGCTAGTGAATTCATGGTTAATAAGCTTGGCCTGACCGTAAAGAAGCACCCCAAGCCATACAATCTGCATTGGCTCAATGATAAAGGTGAAATGCGAGTGAACAGCCAAGTGTCGGTTTCTCTATCCATTGGAAAATACGAAGATGAAGTGATATGTGATGTTCTACCTATGGAAGTAAGTCACATCCTGTTCGGAAGACCATGGCAATATTATAGACAAGTGACTCATGAAGGCTCCACCAACAAGTATTCTTTCGAGTTCAAAGGTAAAAGGCACACTCTTGTTCTAATGACACCTTTTGAGATTTATCAAGATCAAAAGAAGAAAGGGAAGCAGGCTGGGAATGACACCTACAAGCGATCAAAATTCCTTGCTGAAGTTGGTAATATCCAAAGAACTCTATTCTCTCCATCACCTAGTCATAAGTCTGCTTATAAAGAAATTCCTTTGAGATTATCTAATCTTGCACCGGAGCTGCCGAGTGGAAGATCTTTTGTTTTGCAGGACTACAAGGATACATGCTCTACAGAAAATCCAAAGGAATTGCTTCTCATCAAAGAAAATGATTTTTTTGAAGATAAAAGTTGGAACAGAATCAAGTTTGGTCAAATAGATTGCTACTTTCCATTGAAAAACTCACCCAATGGACGTCTTATCTTCAACAATGAGAGTTTTGCACTAAAAGAGCTTCAAAATAACCAAACCACTACTGCAAAAGAAGATAATGGCTGGAACAGAATTCAGTTTGGTCAAAAAGATTGCTTCTTTCCATTGAAAAACTCATCCAGTGGTCGTCTTATCTTCTCCAATGAGAGTCTTGTGTTAAAGGAGCTTCGAAATAAACAAACCACTACAGCAGAAGGTAAGTTCTCTCAACCAAACCAACTTTTTAAGACTAACTGTTGTATTTCTTTGTTGTGTAAACATACAGGTTATGATTTTCTTCACACATCACCAAACGGATCCAATGGAGCTCAAGTCGGACAACGAGAAGAAATGAGAGCGGAAGGACCTGTTAAACTTTTTACACCACTTCACACTCCAACACAGATCACTGCCGAAACATACTTCCAAGATGGTCCTGATTTGAGGATAAATCCTTTTCAACTGGGGAAGGATGATGTGATCCTAAGAAACACCAAGAAAGAAGAGCTTGAACCAGAGCAAGGAACCAAGAAGCAGGTCATAGCCGAGGAAGACTTGTTTGCAAGAAAAGGAGCTAAGGGTACAAAACTCAAAGAAGGCATAGGTGTAACGCTCAAACATAGCCAAGAGCAGCACCATTCAATGACACATCTAACTACAATGGTTATGATTCAGGCCCAAAGAAATCACTAGATGGGTTTGTGAATCATTTGTGTGCTCTTTTTCCCTTGGTTTGGTTTTGTCCCAATGGGTTTTCCAAACTAAGATTTTTAATGAGGCCAAATGATTCACAACATCATTGACCCATTTTGTGATCTTCCTCAAGCCCAGCATCAAGCCCATTTCGTGCATGACAAGATGAACAAGAATTCTCAGTTTCAAATTCAAAACTCTAGTTTGTTTCTTTGCTTATTTTCGAGGAGAGTTTAATGCTCTTCATGCATGAGTTGTAGTTTTATATTTAAACTCTTTGCTTGTCTTTGTCATGGTCATCCTGGATTTGGATCACCAAATAAATTAATCAAACTCTTTTTTATCAAAAATCTGCTTGAGAAACTCATCTATCTCTCTTGTGATCTTATAATCGGTTCATTGCTTCGGCAACATCTTCACCGTTCTGTTCTCTCAAAAAAATCTGAAGTCTTGTCTCTTGAGAGTGATCTGTTGCCTTGTGCGACATCTTCACTATCTCTCCTCTCTCTTATGATCAATTCGTTGCTGGACAACATCTCTTGGATCGTTTCATCTCTTCAAAACAGAAGTTTATTCCGTGCACTTCTGTCTCTAACCATCTCTCGACCAGTTTCTTTGTGCGAATCCTTAGGAAGATCGTATCACTATTGCAAGTTTGTATATTTCTGCAAGATCTTGCACTTGTTTCTTCATAATGATTTGACTTCGAATGATCGCTTAAGATTCATTTAACCTAGCCAGAAACTTGATGACTTGGCATGTTCATTCTTGGCATTAGTAATCTTGCAACAATTGCAATTATGACAAGTTCCTACACCTTGATCTCTATCAAGATCATCGTACAAAGTCTTCAAAGCAGTATAATAATCAGAAAAATTCATCGTCCCTTGCTTCAAAGAACAGATATGTTCAGTTAACTGGTAGGATCTTGGAATGTTTGTGATATGAATCCAAGTAATAAGATCTTTCAAATTTGTGATGCATCATTAAAACGAAGAATACTCTTATATATCTAATTCGAAATTGAGTTCAATATCCAAAGCTTCACTAAACCATTGCATCTAGACCAGATATGAAAAAGTATCCGATTCAGAAGGTCGCGGGAGATAACCATCAATGAATCACATCTTATTTTTCGCTTCTAAAGCCATATAAATCGCAATCTTCTACGAGGAGTAATTAGTTCCATCAAAGACTTAAGATACAATCGAAATAAATGGATTATCGCTATTTGTCAACATATAACCAATTTGCGTACATACACCATCATAATTGACTGAATCGGCGGAATAACCGAACAAAAGCTTCAAGATCCGCAGAACAACTGGCAAAGATTGATGAAATTCTGCGAAATCGGCGAAACAACTGATCGAAAGAGAAGATGAAAGGGAAGAAAAGTGATGAATCTCTCGATTAGTCAACGGGACAAGCGAAGAATCGAAGAGAATTAAGCGCGCAAATGGATCAAAGCTATGATACCATAATAGTTGATGAACTCGATTGAAGAAGAAGAGTAACATTTGTTATTCTGTTAAAGTTTCTCCTTGTTACAAGAGGCTTTGCCTTGTATCCGGTTTACACAGCTTACATGATAAACCATTAATTACTTGGTTAACATAAGCGGTTTACTTTATATTATCTATGAACACAAAAAGAATTCTTCGGATGATCACATAGAGCATGTGAGCAAATCATTTGATCTATAGTTATTTTTATCTACCACACAAGCAAAGCTAGAATTGTCTACCAATACTCAAGATCAGGAGATCCTTAAACTGATTGGTCGAGGAAGTAGAACTTTTTGTGGGCTTTAGAATTGTCTTCAATCTTCATTCTTATTATCAAAAAAAAAAGAATCGTCTTCATTCCAAACGCCTATAATGATCTTATCTACATGGTCATTTGCTTCGTGATCGATAAAGTTTGCTTGATTCTGGATTGTCAGGTCTAAAACCATAAAGGATCTCAGAGAAAAGATATGGGAAATAGTTTTCTCTATTCATTTGATGAAAGAATGATACAAGCGTTGATACATCGACTGTGAAGTAATTGTGATATCCAAAATGTTTAGTCTAATGATTCAAGTGCTCTATTTGAACGATGTGCTAAAACAATAGATACAAGAAATGCTCTTAAGCATCTACATGATTTTTATTTATCATTGCAGCAAAAATGTACAGAAGCTTAGAAGCATTACGAAAACGAGATTACATACTAACCAAAAAAAAAGACAAATTACAAACACAAAAACTCTCACAGAACAGAACCTCTATGTTGATCTACAAAAGCCAAGAACAAGACTTTGCAAACGAACAACGTTTAAGGGTGTGTACTCTGTTTCTCCTGTCTCTTTTTGTGTTAGAGATCACATGCCGTAAGTAGGAGGAGAGCTCCTTGGTCCATTCCCTGGTCCTGCTGCTGCCTTATCGAACGCATCCGACGTCGACCGTCTCCTAAACCGAAAGGGTTCCTTTCCTCCTGCGTTTGGTCCGTTCATATCCCAAATGGTCCATTTTCGTTAGTGACCTCATACCATAAAATTATTCATTTCAATCATATTTACATAATTAAACTCATTAGACTTCATGTTATCAACCACATTTTAGGTTCGTATGATAACATTTTTGACAAGACCGTTCACCTAATTCAAGTAATATATCGATCAATAATATTACATATTACCAAACTAGAGTAACAAATCGTAATGGACACTAGGCTACATCAACTGTTCATCAACAAGGAGACAAAAATTTATTTATTATCTCGACAGTAACGACGCAAGTGCACTGTGCATAGAGACCCACACCTCATCTTAATCAATGTCTTATTTGGAAAAGTCAAAAGTACCCTTCAATGTCACCCTATCAGAGATTTTTCGAAAAGACAAAACTACCTCTTAACTAATTTTATGAGTAGAACTCACCAGAGAAAGGAGAGAGCGGCGGAGAAATAGGAGATAACGGCGGAGTTGAACCGGCCGGTGAAACCGGAGCTGAACCGCCTTGGTAACCCGGTGGTTTTATAATCATGATGCTTCGTGTTACTTTCACAGCCTCTTCCGGTGTATCCTCACCGTACGATCTAGCACTTCCACCTTCCGATTGATCTGATTCAAGCCCAGGGAAAATAAATCAGATCGGAGAAAATATTATCCGTTGAGGTTTAATCAATTTAAGAATCAGATCAATCATAAAGATATTACATAAATATGATCCGATTCAAATACTTCAGTGCATGTTACTTTTTTAAATTCTTTATATAATTAAATAAGTGACCGGCTCAAGATAACAAAACACGGCGTACCATTGCCGGAGCTAGGTCGGAAACTGAAGGTATGGTGCTTCCGAAGCTTGCCAAGGCCATTTTCTGGCCGTGGACCAGCGACTGTATCATCCCAGAGATGGTCGAGTAAGCCCATAAGGGTTAAATTGTTAAGAATCTAAAAGTTTTTGGCGCTCGTTAAGTTTTACAATTATTGTAGAGCTTGCATTAATAATTCGTGAAGAGAGTCATGATTTAAAGGCGATCGGAGAGATCTGGTCCGTTGAATTGTGTCTGATGTGGCCTTTGGATCATAGCTCACGCAAGGTGGATAAGGTCGATTGGAGAGTGGGACCCGATAAGGTCGAGATTTTTATATCGGTGGGCCACGTGTGTATCATCGGAGGGTTATAAATGCATCTCACGTGACTGCATCTCTCGCTTTCTTTTTTATTTATTTACGATTGTATCCTTAGCTTTATCTAGATTGAGTTCAAATGCACTTGGATTTTCGTTTTTTTACGATGCTATCCCTTCTTAGGATCTTAGCCGCCAACGGTGGACCTCCAAAAACTAGTTTGACCCAACTAAAAATCGATTTGATACGTTTTCGTGTTTTTTTTTTTTAACACAAACAAACTTTTATGAAATTATAAACAATTCCAAGTAGAATGTTTATCCCTTTTAACTATTGAGTTTCACTAACGAAAAGTTCAATTGTCTCAAACAACTTGATAAATAGAAAAATGTTTTTTTGACTAATACATCTGCAATTTATTTTGTTAGTTTATTTGAGAGTTTGAACAAAATAAAATTCTTTTCTGAAGCTTCTCAATTTTGGCCACTATAATTCAAGCACTTGGCGGTAAATTCATGTTTAATACTTTTAAGTTTTTTTTTTTTTTGGTTGTCACTTAATCCTTTTAAGTTTTAAGAGCGAAATCAATAGTTTCTTCATATATTACTATATTTTGCTATAAAAAAACACAAATTCAAAAGTGATTTTCTTTTTTTCCACCTGGTTAGGTTATAGAGGTGGTGCTATTCTAACTACTCATGGATTATCTTATTTATTTGATCTCATTTGAGTTGGACTCTGCTCTGGCTTTCGTCTAAGGCATCGAAGATACCCTTGAAAGAAAATGATGAAGAAAATGTAATCTAGGGGAAAATCAGACTTTCCAATACCTTTGGGGATTTCGTACCAGTTTATAAGGGTATATTTGTTTTTTTTTCAACAGTGGTAGTTTTGAAATTAGTCACATAAAAATTGTAGTTTTAAAAATGTGCACATAAAAAGTAGTATTTATGAAATTCTCCCATTATATAATATAACACATCGTTGGTAACATAATTGAACTAACAAGCTAAATGGCCCATTATCTAAATGAAGCCCATTACGTTAATGTATTTCAAATCTAATTTGGATTTACACGTCCAATACATATCTATATATGTATATATGTATAATTATTATTTCTATTTATCTTATAAATAGAAATCCTTTTAAAATACCAATATTAGTTTAATCCAAAATTAAACTCAATTATATTTTGATCTAGTTTGCTTAATTGTGTGACCTTGTAAGATCATATAATATTAGCAATGAACTTTTCAGTCCATAGATTATAAGCGGTCAACCACCTAATATTATATGACTGTCAAACCTCGAATATTCAGAACCATAACTAGAATAAAGTACAAATAATTTTAGAACATTCCCAATAACCTTTCA
This sequence comes from Cardamine occulta, assembly GCA_028015245.1. Classification (NCBI taxonomy): domain Eukaryota; kingdom Viridiplantae; phylum Streptophyta; class Magnoliopsida; order Brassicales; family Brassicaceae; genus Cardamine; species Cardamine occulta. The sequence continues at coordinate 6,686,877 of CM051369.1, forward strand.
CTTATACTGGAATTATCTATTCCCATAATCCCTTTGTCTCTATATCTCGATCCGAGCATAAGGCAAGAAACAATGTCATCCTTATCAATCTAGATCATGTTTTTTGAACTCCGATTTATACTGATAACAAAAAGAACAACTGACTTTCACCTCATTTGAGCATGCCACACATTTCTCAGTAATAAATCTTCAATAACCTCAAAGATATTTATCTCCCCTTATATAGGAGGGACAAATCCCATCTTGTTTCATCCCTGTTCCTTACACAATTCTTAATGCATCCAATCACTGTCTTTATAATCACCTTTTATGGCTTACGTTTGACAGAATCAAAGCGAACCAATCCATGTATAAGAAATCATGATGAAGGCAGGTCAAATGACTATACTATATAGTTGCAACGAAAAACTCTTATGCACTCATATAACAATTTTGTAGAGTTCTCATAGTGGATCAGTCCAATACTGTGTTTTCAAACACATATCTATGTGATTGACTTTAATACCACATATTAATGATTTCACGAAACTTAGTCATCAGTCACCTAACACACTAGTAATTCATAGTTATTAATGTCCCATTTTAATAATCTTGACTAGGGATGTTTATAATGTATGGCATCTTTCACTCATAGGGTTTCATGATCAAGTCACGTACTTGATGACCTATAAAAATGATATAAATTATTTTTTGGGACTATTATTTAAATATCCAATAATTAAATAATACTGAAACAAATTTCATTAATTTAAAATAAAATTAAATATATGTAAACATGAATATCATATCATAAAATAAAATCTCCCACTATAAATAAATTACATCTTTATGAATCTAATGCCAATCGCAGCAGTATGACTCTCATGTTTAAGCTGTGGAAGAGGTTTTGTAAAAGGATCAACAATATTTGCATTTGTTGGAACTTTGCTAATCTTCACATTGTCTCTCTCAATAATCTCCCGAATGAGGTGAAATCTCCTTTGTATGTGTTTGGATTTCTGGTGTGGCCTAGGTTGTTTCGCTTGCGCGATGGCTCCATTGTTATCATAATAAAGATCAATAGGGCCAGAAATGCTAGGAACCACACCAAGCTCAGTAATGAACTTCTTGATCCAAACAGCCTCCTTAGCCACTTCAGAAGCAGCTATATGCTTAGCCTCAGTTGTGGAGTCTGCCACAGTGGCATGCTTGGAACTCTTCCAGCTCACTGCTCCTCCATTAAGACAAAAAGACAAATCTAGATTGTGATCAAAAATCATCTTTGTCTGTCTGAAAGTTGGCATCAGTGTAACCACTCATAACAAGTTCCTCACTTCCTCCATAGACCAAGAACTTATCCTTAGTTCTTCTCTAGTACTGAAGGATGTCTTGACTGCTATCTAGTGACTCTCACCTCGATCAGACTGTTATCTGCTCGTCATGCTCGAAGCACATGCAACATCTGGGCGAGTGCAGAGCATAGCATACATGATAAATCCTATAGCATAAGCATAAGGAATCTTACTCATGCGCTTTCACTCATCATGTGTCGAAAGACACTGAGTCTTGCTGAGAGTTATGCCATGAGACATTGGTAGAAAACCTTTCTTAGAATCATGCATATTGAACCTATGCAAGACCTTGTCTATATAAGTATCTGGACTTAGTCCAATTATTTTTTTAAATCTATCTCTATAGATCTTATTCCAAGAATGTAGGCAGCTTCTCCCATGTCTTTCATTGAAAAACAAATTGCTAGCCAAGTCTTAACAGATTGAAGCAAAGGAATGTCATTTCCAACGATCAATATGTCATCTACATACAATACCAAAAATGTAACTGCGCCCCCACTAGTCTTCTTGTAAACACAATTAACCGGAAAACCAATTAAACCGACCCGAACTGAGCCGGTTAACCGAACTCGCAGGCCTACAAAATATAATCTCCATTTTTTCCAATCTTGATCTAAGTATATTGCTTAAGCACTATCTTTATCCATTGCAGGTGCTAACTAATGATAATGTGAAATTTGGATACAATGCTGCAACCGGCAAGTATGAGATCTGATGGTTGCAGGAATCATCAACCCGATAAGGCGATAAAGGTTAGTTTCTCACATATGTCTCTTTGTTTTTGTAAACCATCTGATGGAAAATATCCAATGAACCTGAGTGGAATTTTGTATTCAGGTTGTGAGATGTTGCTTTAAATATGCAGCCTTGGTTGCAAAGACATTCTTGATGTCTGACTATGTGGTTGTTGAGATCCCAGAGCCAGAGCCAGTTTCTACTGGCAACCCAATGGACAACTCAGGTTAGTCCAGATATTCTGAATCAATAAAACTGGACACTGATATCAACACTAAACTCATGTTTCTTTATCTCTGAATCTCTTGGCTCTGTGTTTGCAATTCTCTCATCAGCTCAGGTTAGTCCAGATATTCTCTCATAAGGTTTGACCACTTGGTAAATGATTCATTCTAACAGATGCTGCTGCAACTGCTAATGAGAAGTAAATATTTGATCAGAATTTTGACTTCATTGGTAAATATTTGATCCCATTTTTGTTGTAAACTGAAACTAGCTTTGTGAGGAGAAACAGCTCTTAAGGCGAGGCTTCCAGAGGAGGCAAGGAAGAACCCGACTATTAAACCGTTGGTAAATATTTTGATCTAATTTTTTTAATGCTTTCGGTACTTATTTACGACATTATGAAGCAAAAAAAAATTAGATATTGCATCAATATATATGAAATTTTGTATATTTCTCTTCATCACAATGATGTACATCGATGTGTATTTAAAGAACAGTTAGGTACAATTCAAACTAGATTCTCCTAAGATAAAAGGAGATGTTACTAAACAGACACTACAAGAAAAATGGGTATTGATAAATGCTATTAAAACTAGAATTCAGAGTTCGATTAATATATTATAGTGTTTTAAAAATGCTATGAAAAAAATCACTAGGCGGGAAAGGTAAATGTCACTTGTAATAGCATTTTTGTTATTGCAACAATGATCAAAATATTCTACAAACCCAAAATAACTTGCAAAACTCTCTAATATTGTTATTCTAGAAGATCTCAGAAATTATGAAACAAAGAAGACTTTGTTAAGGATGCGGAATCTTCTTGGTTTTGAGATCAGAGAACTATGGTAAAAGAAATTTATGTGTGAGATCCTCGCAATCCTCATGTTCTTGCTTGAAGAAATCACTTATACCCAGAGCTTCCAAGTACCACTCAATGTCTTTGCGAGTACCCAAAAGATTTAAGTGTTGGGTAATTGACCATTAGGTTCGGTTCGATCTTAAGATGTTGCATATCCTCAAAAACATGCATGTTTCTTCAACTGACTCTCGACATTGTTTGCTTCTTTCTTGGTACTTCACTTGTTTCACTCAAAATCATAGTGTCAACGTCAATAAAATCTGGTTGTTAAGTCACTTTCTCATTCACTATTGATTACTGCATTTTCTTCCTTAGTGCATTCTTGAGCAGTTCGAAATCTGTATTCATGTTTTATTATTCTGAAATTGTTTGAATAAATCATTTACTTTTCTTTTCAAATTCTATGTCTTATAGTCACCTCATGGATAAAAAGAATGACTGTCTCAATAACTTCTAAATTTCACAAAAAGTCAAATATAAATCATAAAATTTTTTTGTTCGATTCGAATTGAACTAATTGAAACAACTCATCTATAATTTTTGATCGTTTTCTAGGTCATTTGTTGTTGTGTTATGCAACTTTGAACTTATAAACATTTGATGATGTTCAAAATTGTTCTCCAAAAATTTTATTAACCTATAGTTTGCTCTTTTATATTTTCTTAAACCGAGCCTACACCGACGAAGGAGAGGATGACGAATGTGAATGCATCATCATACACTCAAATAGCAGAATTGATAAAGGTTAGTTCTATCTTTCTCTAATATTGGATCTTTTATAAATTTGTAATGAATGGTTAGGCAGTAACTGAATCAATATTATTTATTAAGTATAAATATTCCATGACTATATAGGAACTGTTTATTCATCATACACCTCAAATCGTAATGAACTGAAATAAATAGCAACAAAACTGATTATAAATTTTGAAAACAATCTATAACCATTCAAATAAATCAAAGGATAACATATTTTCTTATTAAAAAAACTTAAAGAGCATATGAAAGAAATAGTTCTTAAAACATTAAACACAGTGAAAGAAACAAAATTTAAAATAGAGAGATCGAGTTCGGATAAATTAGAATTATGCAGATCAATCATCTTCACATTAGGTCCCTGTCCATAAAGTTTAATCCTGAAATAGTAAAGTAATATACATATGAGATAATATATTTTGCAAACTTATAATGTTAAAAATATATAGTAAACTTACATCTGTTTCAAATCATAAACTTCAGGAAATGAAAAATAAATAAATTTAAAACATCATAGAAACAATATGTTAGGGGTGTCAAAATGGGTATGAGTATGACCCAATCTAACCTATGAAATTTTATGGGTTAAATATTTTGACCCTAATGAGTTTATGAGTCAAATAGATTGGCTTTTAATGGGTTGATGGTTAACTATTTGATTTATTAGTTTCTTAAAATTGAATCAAACCAACTTAACCAATTTTTAAAATCTCTTAATTTTCCCGCCATAATGCGGATCCATAATTTTTCTGCCAAAATTTGTATCCACAAATTTTCCGCATGATACACAATGTTTTTATCCAAATAAAGACTGCAAGTGCACAGACAATCGCAATAGTATAGATAGGATCGAATTCACAGAGACCAATGTTATATTATGATTCTAAGAGATTTAAAAATAAAGTTCAGACAGCAAGTTTAATGGTTAGTTTTCGTAACAAGTAGCAAATAATTAAAACGATGTAAAAGCAATAAAGCAAGGCACTAGACTAAGATATTTCGCCGATAATTTAGAGATGAAATTTGAGCAACTATTCAGTATATAATTTAGCCCAAGTCCAGAACTCAAACATAAAAATAAGACCAACCCACTGTCGTGGTGTCGACAACTTTATCTAGCAACCTAAATACCTAATATGTCGTTTAGACCTAGATGTGCAGACAAGCATTAGCGAATGGGTTCAATATGTTCATAATCAGCCGTAGCATCAACTGTCGTTGGCTAGGGACTGATTGCTCACTAATGTTTCTTCTAGCAACCTAAAACACTTTTGATGAATAGGTTAACTTAAGATCATAAACTAAGTGATCAGTTTAATCTAGGCGTTAAGATCAACAAGAGGCAAAGACAATAAATATATAGGTCCTATTTGTGCTCAGTTTATCAACTCATGAATACTATTGGAAACTTTAATCTACCTAAAGGACTACTCAGACATGGAGGAATAAAACACAATAATGGATAAAAAAGAATTCATGAATAATATTGGAAATAGACTAAGGTTCAGAATTCTTCTCAAATAGAGTAGTGGATGATCCTCCAGATCTTGGTAGCAAGCGATAGAAAACAAAAACAAAAGGGAATATGAGAGATGATAGAGAGTAAAAAAGTGAGCGTGTCCTTTCTGAGGGCGGCTTGCCCTCTTTTATTCACGCCAAAAATTAGGTCATATCGGGATCCTTATTTTTCTCTGAGCGATGAAGCATGTGCTCCCAAAACCTGAGCAGGTGCTCCGCGTGTGAATTATGCTCTTTTGCTGCGATTCCACTCCTTTTTGCTCCAAAATCTCCAGCAACTCTAGTCACTCACCAATCCATGCTTAAAGGCTTCCTGATGACCTGATATGACTCAAAAATGACTCTAAAGACACGAAAAAGACTTGAAAACATTAGTTAATATGGGTTTAAATCATCACATATCATTCCCACGGACTTAGACCTTTGTTTGTCCTTATACAAACTAGGATCAAATAACGAAAAAGAGGAGTAAAGCGTATGAACTATTAGAATCTCAAGAAACCGTGACATTAACCACAATCTGTAGACCACTTCATAACATGAGAAACACATTCTTACCGAAAACTCATCCAACATCTTCACCAACCCTGTTCCATAATTGAGTTTCAAATCTAGAAAAGTTCATCATCCATATAATAACTCTTTACATAAATTAAGTGGTGGCGTGACTTCTCATTTTTGCGCATTAGCTAAAAGAATCGAATCTTGGTAATAGGGAGGCTATTTTAATGGTAGAGCTCAGAGTGTTTAGGGTTACCAGATTTTTTGGTGGGTGATAGACATAGCACAAAATGATAGGAGAAAATAGACTTGTGATGTCCACAACCTCTACTCACTCTCTTTTCCTTTTTGAAACTCAACTCTTCTCGTTCCTCTTTCTTCCTTGGGTCTGATGGCGTATTCAGGGACACACTTTTGAATTACTAAATTCACCTCTCTTCATTCATTCATTCTCTTTTTTTTGGAATGAAAAGGGCTCTACATATGTATGTATCCCCCGGACACGAATTTTTTGAATGAAAAGTCATCATACCCAAGTAAAAGCCTCATTGAAATGTCTTTCTATTTTTTTTTTTTTGAAACTGCACGAAGCAGCTGCTCTGCTTTGCTGGAGCAGGTGCTCTGGCAATTGATTTATTTTTCTATTTTCTACTCACTAGTTCTTCAGCAGAATGAGTTAAAGGTTGTGTCAGTCTTTTCTCTCTGACCTTTTTGCACCTATCTGCACATATGAGACTAAAAACACGAAGATATAAGAGGTCTAAAAGAAGGTGAGGTGTTTGGAAGGTATTAGCTAAAAATGAGCTAGCTATTCAGGAGTAACAAGAGTGGTAAAAAGAGTAAGAAGCCCTGAATATTAGGACTAGTTGGTAGTGCCAACACTCTCCCACTTCTCAGCTCCACTGCATTGACATCTCCTTTTTCCCTGGAAGAGTCCCACTGGGTCACTTAATTGCCTCAGCAGTTTGGGCAACTTGCGTGTCAAGCTTTTTCACGTGAACGGTAACGGCTTTATATTTTGCATTCATATCATTATACATGTGATCAACCTTAGCATTGATCTCAGTTGTAGTCTTCTGCTGATTAACCAAGAGTTGCTGCATAAGGGTTTTCAGCTCATCTTGAGAATCTGGCGTATAAGTGGACTGTTGAGCGGTTACGAAGTGGGGTTTTTGTTGAGTCCCTCCTTGGAATCTATTATGGTTTTGAATGGGGACGAACTGTTTCCCCTATTGGTTGGTGAAGTAAAACTTCTGAAACCCTTGGTTCTGTGGTAACTGATTTGTACCTCCTCCTTAGTGCGGGTAAATCTGGTCTTGTGGGTTCTCGACGTTGGTACTTTGGTAAGAAAGGTTCAGGTGGCTCCGATATTTTGAGTTAAAACATTAGTTCTGAACATACCCTTGTCCACTTACATAATTAACCTCTTGCATACCAGCATCATCATCCTCTTCAAAATCTTGGGAGATAGGTGCGCTCCCATTCTCATCCACAAAATGAACCGATTTTTGGCTTCCTCTAAGGAGTTGGTTTACTTTTGCCATCAGCTCATCAATCTTTTGTGTTTTTATGCTGTTGACTTTCCTGGACCTATCATACTCAGAAGACTTGTTGTTGAAACTTGAAACTAAGTTCTCAATCAGCTCAAAGGCGTCTTCCTTAGTCTTAGTCATAAAATCGCTATTACTAGCCACATTCAGCGTATTTATGTAATTTCACTCAACACCATCATAGAAAATTTCCAAAATCTGCTCATCTTTGAACCCGTGGTGAGGACACTCTCTGCGATATTTTTTCAGCCTTTCCAAGCTTCACAAAAACCTTCTCCAGAATGCTGTTGAAATCAAGATATCTTGTTCCTCAAAGACGCGGTCTTCGACTTAGTGTAGAAATGATTCAAAAATGCTGCTCTACATTCAGCCCATATCTTCAATGAACCCGGTGGTAGTGACTTCAACCATCGTGAGGTCTTGTCCACAAGTGAAAATGGAAACAACTTGCACTTTAAAAATTTATTAGGCACTCTATTAGAACCCGTGGTACTGCAGATTTCCTCAAAATATTCGATGTGGTCCATCGGTATTTCAGCAGGGAGTCCATGGAAAAGGTGTTGCTTCACCAACGAAATCATTTGAGGTTTGATTTCAAAGTCTTACCTCTGAATAGTTGGAGGCACAATGGTGGCTCTGTTCTGGTAGTAGGCATGTGGATTGTCAGAGTCTCCAATACCAGATTGTGGTTGCCGAACTTCTTGTCTGTCTCTCCGCATTTGTTCCATCTCGTCCCAAAGCATCTACAACTGAGCAGCCATTCCATCGTCTTGTTCGCCCATGTTGGCGGTAGTGAGTCTTCGCTGTCGGTTCTCCCTTTCTAGCCTAGCGAGCTCTTCATTTGAAATATTGATTAAGTTCTCGGTGCAATTTCTTCTTGTTCTTCTACTGGTCATGCACCTGAAACATATGTAAAAGAGAAAGAATTAGTAGTTTCTTAGACTGAATTTAAAATAAAAAATCTAAGGTAACGCTATTGGTCCCTGACAACGGCGCCAAAAACTTGATACACAATGTTTTAACCCAAATAAAGACAGCAAATGCACATACAATCGCAGTAGTATAGATGGGATCAAATCCACAGAGATCAAGTTTATACTATGATTCTAAGAGATTTAAAAATAAAGCTAAGACAGCAAGTTTGATGGTTAGTTTTCGTAACAAGTGGCAAATAATTAAAACAATGTAAAAGCAATAAAGCAAGGCACTAGACTAAGGTATTTCGCCGGTCATTCAGAGATGAAATTTGAGCAACTATTCAGGATATAATTTAGCACATGTCCAGAACTCAAACATAAAAATAAGATCGATCCACTGTGGTGGTGTCGACAACTTTATCTAGCAACCTAAGTACCTAAACTGTCATTTGGACCTAGAGATGCAGACAAGCATTAGTGAATGGGTTCAATATGTTCACAATCAGCCGTAGCATCAACTGTCATTGGCTAGGAACTGATTGCTCACCAATGTTTCTTCTAGCAACCAAAAACACTTTTGATGAATAGGTTAACCTAAGATCATAGACTAAGTGATCAGTTTAATCTAGGCATTAAGATCAACAAAAAGCGAAGAAAATAAATATATAGATCCTATTTGTGCTCAGTTTATCAACTCATGAGTACCATTGAAAACCTTAATCTAGCTAAAGGACTACTCAGACATGGAGGAGTAAAACACAACGATGGATGAAAAGGAATTCATGAATAATATTGGAAATAGAATAAGGTTCAGAATTATTCTCAAACAGAGTAGTGGATGATCTTCCAGATCTTAGTAGCAAGCGATAGAAACCCAAAACAAAAGGAAATAGGAGAGATGATAGAGAGAAAATAGAGAGAGTCCGAAAGTGAGCATGTCCTTTCTGAGGGCGGATTGCCCTCTTTTATTCATGCCAAAAATTAGGTCAAATCGGGATCCTTATTTTTCTCCGAGCAATGGAGCATGTGCTTCCAAAACCGGAGTAGGTGCTCCGTGTGTGAATTGTGCTTTTTTGCTGCGATTCCACTCCTTTTTGCTCTAAAAGCTCCAGCAGCTCCAGTCACTCCAATCCATGCTTAAAGGTTTTCTGATGATCTGATATGACTCAAAAACACTCTAAAGACACGTAA